>FNXX01000029.1:113828-361534 GCA_900108845.1 Iljinskaea planisiliqua | reverse complement strand
GTTTTACCGGCCAAAGACACGCATGACATGTCCCTGGTACGTTTACACACTCGCACCGGGTCACCCTATGATAGATACCGAGGTACCGAACCAGGCCAGACGTCCATGGACCGATCGGAGGATGATGAGCCAGAACTGACGGACCGGGCAATCATGCTGAGGAACATCTTGCTCGTGAGGAAACCGAGGTTCAACACAGGAAACCATCTCAGGACAAGGAGCAGGACATCCGGACGCTACGGCTGTGTTCCGTATAGACCCGGCCGGACACGGGAGCAAGCTGCGAAGGGACGGCCGACCAAAGACCGAATCACCCGGCGCACTCGATCCCAATCTCATCCCAAAAGTCATGAAGAAGGCAACGAACGAGTCAGAATTCAAATGGCCCGAGCCAATTCAGAGATCGGACATGACACTCAAGTTCTACCCGGAATGGACGTCCGGATATCGACCCAGCAGAGAAGAAGGGAGTTTCCAGACTTTATGGATTTTTCCATCGACCGAAGTTTGAGGCAGCATATTATGGACTTAAGGAGATGATCGAACGTGGGAGTTTCCAGTTAGCACGAGCCGAACCAGACTTGCCCATGAAGTCTCCTTTGCTCCATCCGTGCCCGAGAAACACCAAGCTGAATGTCAGAAGCTCAAGGGTCTCTTTGCCGGAAGTTCAAGGGTCATTCTCACCAAACCGCGTGGACTGGAGGCGACTTTGACCTGATCTGAATCTAGTCTAGTTTCATTTATTTAAATTCTAGGAAACTACAAAAACTCCTCGTATTACTCTCTATCTTCTAGCTACGAAACTCTTTAAGTTTGTAAAACACCCATTCTGCAGATTAATCGAAGTTTTATCTATTTTGTTTGAGAGGAAATCTCTTTGTTCTTTAGGAACATTTCATTTGTTTGGCAAGGGTTACTTCCAAACAACAACCTCCTTAGATTCACTGCAAGGGTTACTTCCTTGAGTCTTAGGAGTGGGGAATACCAAGGGACTTTCACATCCCTTGACGGTCTCCTTCAATCCATCCGTCCGAACCGTAAGAGCTAGTAGCTGCGGTCACGGTCATATCCATCTTTCCCACAAAGAGTCAATCCTACCGAGGGATCCATTACGTGGTATCAGAGCCACTCTTTGTTGGTAAACTGTTCATCTTCTCCAACTATTCATTCACAAATTCTGATCTTTTCCATTACAATCCGGGCCACTCTCTTACCCTCCATATTTCTGTCCAATCCTTTTTAAGTCTCTGAAAAAAAAAAAAACCAGAGAAAAGAAAAATAAAAATTACGTACAAACTGAAGAGAAAACCAGTTTGGGAGGGTGGTGGAAGAGAAAGCCTGCTGGCTGAAGAGAAAGCCCAGCCTTGAGGTGGTTTAAAGCGGATCCTTTCTTCAGAAATTTCTGTCCGATCTTACTCTTTTGTTGATTGGGAGTTACTTGCCAGATTCGGCTTGACTTGTTCCTTTAGAACCTTGGGAAAAACTCTGAGTGCTACTTAGACAGAACCCGTGAGATAAACATTTGAGTGGTGAGGATAAACACTTGAGTGCGAGGGTTTTGTGTCTATAACATTATCTGTTTAAGTGTCTTTCAGGAAGCCATGTCTGACAGTGAGGATTGAAAGGAACAACAATTCTAGAAGTGGTTTATCTAGCTTACAAATAAAAGCTTTGACTGACCATTTGATGAGAGCTGTGAACCTAGGTCTTGAAGAAGTGAACGTCCGCCTGGACAAAATCCAGGAAGACCAGCAAGGCCAGGCGAGGCCAGGCCAGAGGAGAGCTTGTGGCAGGAGGAACAGCCGATCATTTTGACGGCCAGGACATGGAAGATCGCTTTGAAGAAACCGTTCTCTCAGGGCCAGGAGAGGCAACAGGAACCGGGAAGAAGAAAACCCATTTGCCAGAAGAACGGACGATGGGCTTGGTGGACTTAAGCTGAAAATTCCTACCTTTGATGGTAAGAATGATCTGGACGCCTATCTAGAATGGGAAAGAAAAAATGAGCTTGTCTTTGATTGTCAAGACTTTTCGGAACTTAGGAAAGTAAGATTAGCTGCTGCTGAATTTAGTGGCTATGCCATTAACTGGTATGATCAAGTAGTTTCTCTTTGAAGAAGGATAGGAGAAAGTCCAATAACTACTTGGCAAGAACTAACAGAGCTAATGAGAAAAAGATTTGTTCCTAGTCATTATAACAGGGATCTTCATCAGAGATTGAGACGTCTGACACAGGGAACAAAGAACGTTGAGGACTACTTCCAGGAAATGGAAACCCTTATGCTCAAAGCTGATGTTGAGGAGGATTTAGATGCAACCTTGGCTCGCTTTCTGGCAGAATTAAACCGAGAAATACAAGACCGGTTGGAGCTCCAGGAGTTTGAAAGCGTGGAGGACATGCTCCACAAAGCGATCCTGATTGAACAACAGGTTAAAAGGAGAGGTTTCTCTAAGCCTGCCTACGCACCAAAACCGGCCTACTCATCAAAACCGGCCTATGCACCTAAGCCAAACTACCCAGATAAAGGTAAGTCCCCTCTTCCAGCAAATACCGAGTTTAAAACTAACCAATCTATACGTTTTGATAAGGGCAAACCCGTGGAATCCACGAGTAGAGCCAGAGATATCAGGTGTTTCAAGTGTCACGGATTAGGACACTATGCCGACAAGTGCCCGAACCAGAAGGTCATGATCTTGCTTGACAATGGGGAAGTGGAATCCGAGGATGAGGAGGAAGAAGACACTGGACCAGTCTTTGACGAGGAAGAACCATTCGACTCTCCGGCCCAAGGAAACCTCCTTGTCACTATGAGATCACTAAGTGTCCAACCCAAAACCAGTGACAAAGAACAGAGGGAGAATCTCTTCCATTCACGTTGCTTAGTCAATGATAAGGTTTGTTCTTTGATCATTGATGGTGGAAGTTGTACTAACGTGGCCAGTGATGTCCTTGTCAGGAAACTGGGGCTGGAAACCAGACCGCACCCGAGACCATTTAAGCTAGAATGGCTGAATGAAGGAGTCCAGCACGTCAAAGAGCAGGTCATTGTCCCCATTACCATCGGCCGATACCATGATGAGGTTGTGTGCAATGTCTTGCCTATGGACGCCAGCCATATTCTCCTAGGCCGGCCGTGGCAATTCGACAGGAAGGCCGTCCATGATGGATACACCAACAGGCACATGTTTGAACACCAAGGAAAGAAAATCACTCTTATGCCTCTATCTCCAACCGAAGTACATTAGGACCAAGTAAAGCTTCAGAAGAGCCGGGAGCTAGAAAAAGAACCAGAACAGGTCAGAAAGTCCAACTTTTATATCAAGCCAAGTCAGGTAAAGAAAACTTTGTTTTCTCGTCTATCTTTTATCTTGCTTGTTTATAAAGAAACACTGACAGTTTCTAACGTCCCACCGGAGCTACCGAGTGAACTTAAGCCCATTATGCACAGGTTTCAGGACGTGTTCCCAGAAGAAACTCCCAGTGGATTACCTCCCATTCTAGGGATAGAACACCAAATCGATTTGGTACCAGGAGCCTCCCTACCAAACCGTCCGGCTTATCGCACCAACCCGACTGAAACCAAGGAGTTGCAAAGGCAAGTTGATGACCTAATGAATAAAGGCTACATCAGGGAAAGTCTAAGCCACTGTGCGGTCCCGGTCTTGCTTGTACCCAAGAAGGATGGAGCCTGGAGAATGTGCGTGGACTGCAGAGCCATAAACAACATTACGGTTAAGTATCGCCATCCCATTCCCCGTTTAGATGACATGTTAGATGAATTGCATGGTTCAAAGGTCTTTTCTAAAATAGATCTTAGAAGTGGGTACCATCAGATTAAGATGAAGGAAGGGGATGAATGGAAAACAGCCTTTAAAACTAAGCATGGACTCTATGAATGGCTTGTTATGCCGTTCGGCCTGACAAATGCTCCTAGCACCTTTATGCGTTTAATGAACCATGTACTTAGATTATATATAGGAGAGTTTGTTGTCGTGTACTTTGATGATATCCTAATCTATAGCAAGAGCATGAATGAACATGTTAGACATTTGGAACAAGTTTTGGATGTGCTTATGAAGGAACGATTGTTTGCTAATGAAAAGAAATGTATCCTTGGAGCAGATCACCTAGTTTTCTTGGGTTCTGTTGTAGGAGCTGATGGCATCCGTGTCGATGAAGAGAAGGTCAAAGCCATCAAAGACTGGCCCAGTCCAAAGACCGTGAGTGAAGTCCGAAGCTTCCATGGGTTAGCCGGCTTCTACAGGAGGTTTGTCCCAAACTTCAGCACCATTGCGGCCCCTCTTACTGAGGTCATTAAAAAGAACGTGGGGTTCAAGTGGGAACAAGCTCAAGAAGATGCCTTCCAGGCCTTAAAAGGGAAGTTAACTCAAGCTCCCTTACTTGTTCTTCCCGACTTCTTTAAAACCTTTGAAATAGAATGTGATGCATCTGGTGTTGGTATAGGTGCTGTTCTGACGCAAGAAGGAAAACCATTGGTGTACTTCAGTGAGAAACTGGGTGGAGCAACCTTGAACTATCCGACCTACGACAAGGAATTGTATGCCTTGGTCCGTGCCCTTCAAAATTGGCAACACTACCTGTGGCCGAAGGAATTCGTTATACACACCGACCATCAGTCCCTAAGGCATCTTAAGGGCCAACAAAAGCTCAACAAGAGGCACGCACGGTGGGTGGAATTCATTGAAACATTTCCGTACGTCATCAAATACAAACAAGGTAAAGAGAACATAGTAGCTGACGCTCTATCTCGGAGGTATGCGCTTCTTTCCTCTCTTGGAACCAAGTTGTTAGGATTTGAATTTATTAAAGAACTGTACGAGGCAGACACTGAATTTAGGGAACCCTATCTTGCTTGTTCTAGACACGCCCATGGCAAGTATTATCTGTCTGAAGGTTTCCTCTTCTTTGACAATCGTTTTTGTGTACCTCACTGTTCTTTGCGAGAAGTGTTTACCATGGAAGCCCATGGAGGTGGATTAATGGGACATTTCGGTCCAGCTAAGACCCTTAAAGTGCTACAGGATCACTTCTACTGGCCAGGGCTAAAGAAGGACGTAGAAAGGATCTGCAGCCGTTGCGTGACTTGCAAGGAGGCTAAGTCCAAAAGCACAAACCAAGGTCTGTATTCTCCTTTACCAATCCCCTATCATCCCTGGACTGATCTTTCTATGGACTTTGTCTTGGGATTGCCTAAGTCTAGATTAGGTAAAGACTCCATCTTTGTTGTGGTAGATCGTTTCTCTAAAATGGCACACTTCATTCCCTGTTTAAAAACGAATGATGCTTCTCATGTTGCCGATCTGTTCTTTAGAGAAATTGTTAGACTTCATGGAATGCCTAGAACCATAGTTTCAGATCGAGATGCTAAGTTGTTAAGCTACTTTTGGAAAACTTTGTGGACCAAACTAGGAACTAAACTGTTGTTTTCAACCACTTGTCACCCTCAGATGGATGGCCAGACAGAGGTAACTAACAGAACCCTATCTGCTTTTCTTAGGACGTTAGTTAAAAAGAATCTTAGATTGTGGGAGGAACATTTGCCGCACGTAGAGTTTGCATATAATCAATCTGTGCATTCAGCTACCAAACATTCACCTTTTGAAATTGTCTACGGCTTTAATCCACTGTCTCATCTTGATCTAATTCCTTTACCTGTTAGATGGCAAAAAGAAGGCCAAACTTGTTAAGCCGATTCATGAAAAGGTCCGAGCAAACATTGAAGCAAATACAAAATAATATGAAAAGTATGCTAACAAGCACAGACGGAAGGTGGTGTTCCAACCAGGTGACCTCGTTTGGGTACATCTGAGGAAGGAAAGATTTCCAGAGGAGAGGAAGTCCAAACTGATGCCAAGAAAGGATGGACCCTTTACGGTGATCAAGAAACTTCATGACAATGCCTACCAGCTGGATCTTCAAGGTAAGTATGATATTTCTTCAAGTTTTAATGTGTCTGACTTATCTCCTTTTGTTTCAGATGAACCAGACTTGTGGACAAGTCCTTTTCAAGAGGGGGAGAATGATAGATACCGTGGTACCGATCCAGGCCAGACGTCCATGGACCGATCGGAGGATGATGAGCCAGAACTGGACAGACCGGGCAATCATGCTGAGGAACATCTTGCTCGTGAGGAAACCGAGGTTCAACCACAGGAAACCAGCTCAGGACAAGGAGCAGGACATCCGGACGCTACGGCTGTGTTCCGTATAGACCCGGCCGGACACGGGAGCAAGCTGCGAAGGGACGGCCGACCCAAAGACCGAATCACCCGGCGCACTCGATCCCAATCTCATCCCAAAAGTCATGAAGAAGGCAACGAACGAGTCAGAATTCAAATGGCCCGAGCCAATTCAGAGATCGGACATGACACTCAAGTTCTAACCCGGAACGGACGTCCGGATATCAACCCAGCAGAGAAAGAAGGAGTTTCCCAGACTTTATGGATTTTTCCATCGACCGAAGTTTGAGGCAGCATATTATGGGACTTAAGGAGATGATCGAACGTGGGAGTTTCCAGTTAGCACGAGCCGAACCAGACTTGGCCCATGAAGATCTCCTTTGCTCCATCCGTGCCCGAGAAACACCAAGCTGAATGTTACCAGAAGCTCAAGGGTCATCTTTGCCGGAAGTTCAAGGGTCATTCTCACCAAACCGTGTGGACTGGAGGCGACTTTGATCTGATCCGAATCTAGTCTAGTTTCATTTATTTTAAATTCTAGGAAACTACAAAAACTCCTCGTATTACTCTCTATCTTCTAGCTACGAAACTCTTTAAGTTTGTAAAACACACCATTCTGCAAGATTAATCGAAGTTTTTATCTATTTTGTTTGAGAGGAAATCTCTTTGTTCTTTAGAAACATTTCATTTGTTTGGCAAGGGTTACTTCCAAACAACAACCTCCTTAGATTCACTGCAAGGGTTACTTCCTTGAGTCTTAGGAGTGGGGAATACCAAGGGACTTTCACATCCCTTGACGGTCTCCTTCAATCCATCAGTCCGAACCGTAAGAGCTAGTAGCTGCGGTCACGGTCATATCCATCTTTCCCACAAAGAGTCAATCCTACCGAGGGATCCATTACCCTATCCATCCCGTAACCCACCGTCAGGCCCCTCGCTCCAAACGGTGTCATTGGCCGAACAGACGCGAAGGTCCACAGGTCGCGTTTAACCGACCATTGGCACCAACCGTCTGTCCCGTCCAGATTCTTACGAACCGGACGATTCCCATAGGCAACCGGCAGTTATTGTTCGCAACCCTTCCGAGGCATCCCGACGTGACCAAACGGCCAAAGGTTCCTTTACGGATTCAACCCAGATCGACCCGTAGCCTGATCCAGGCGCACAAAGCGACCCGACCTTGGTAACCGCTTCTCGCACTCTAAGTAATGCCCGAGCAGTTGCGACACAACGTAACTGCTTTCACATGAGATCAGCCGAAACCAAATCCCACGGATCAGCCGTATAGAAAGGTAGAGAGGGAGACAAGTCAAGGTAGCAAGACCGAGCCCCGTCAGTCCGGTTCCGGGATCGCAACGGTTGCCACCGGCGATCCAGGATCGATGGTTAGACACGGGTTTAGTCGTACATACCTTTCGGGCTTGATCAGGATCGGCAAGGCCTTTGCCTTTATCGACGGCCGGTACTTCCCCTTCCCCGGACATCTCTTCCCAGTCGTAGCCTTTTTCTTTCTCACTTTCGATCGTAATCGGTTATTCTTTCTTTTCTTTCTGTTTACGGTTTTTCCTCTGCAGGAACTGATGTCGAACAAGTCGCAGGGGCCCTGGTATTTATAGGCGAGGCCCTCCCCTGTTCGACAGTCACCACACGACCAGACACCTCTTTTCAGAGAGGGTCGCCCTGGTTTGTGGTGTCCCTGCGAACAGGCACCTCTTCACCCATGCCCCTTCGCCTGTCGAACTCAAATGCCCCGAGCACTAGCTGACCCAGCTAGCTCACTGGGTCACCAGCTGGCCCCAGCTGAGGGTCACTCCCTGCAGCTGGCCGAGCTGGCCGCGAGCTGAACCAGCTGACTTAGCTGGAGTGTCACTGCCCCTTCCGGCCCGTGAGCTTCTCCAACTGTCCCCAGCTGACGTTCCTGCTCGTGAGAGCTGTTTTCCTCCCATACTTAGCTCGGATTGGGACCATCGTCCTGTCCGGCCTTCACCCTTACGGACCATGACCTTCACGACCAAGGTCTTTCGACCCGGCCTCCCTTTTCTGGCCCCATGGTCCGCGTTCGGGCCTTAGTGTGGTTTTGGGACGTTACAATGTGAACATGGCATTTTTTCCACATCGAAAACACCACACACACACTTTCTAGCTTCCAGATCAACCATACAATCTCGTGTTCCACCCTTAACAAAGAAACACCAACCGTTTATGCGTTGAACCGTCATCTTATCAACTTTCTAGCTTCCAGATCAACGGGCTGCGCACCTCCCTTAAAGGCCCAACATGAATTCACATCGGCCTACTAATAATAATTGTCAATCAATTATTATTCGACGTCAATTAAATATTACAATTTATTTGCTTCGGATAAATGTTATTTAAAAGATAATTCATTTTTCACCTAGAAGAAGATTATTTACTTATTTTTAAAGGAAGATAATCATCTTTCCTTGAAGATAATCACCTTTCCTCGAAGATAATCACATCGCCGCGGTAAATAAGGAAAAGATAATTCTGTCGAATTATCCTTTTCCTAATTCAAAGGGATTGAGGTCGGCCAGCATCTATTATAAATAGAGAGGAGTTTCCAGCCATAAGGAACATCTGAAATAAAAAAAAGACATTCACAACATCCACAAAAAAGAGAGAGCTAACTCAAGAAGATCTAGATTCCTAAACTAGTTTTCTTTAAGCTTTATTATTTTCGTTGTAATTCATCAGCCATCTTTTATACATCAATAAAATCTCATTTGATTTTCCTCAAAAAACCCACAAACTTACTTGATTTCTAAATCGACGAAGTAGTAGTTCAACATTTGGCGCCGTCTGTGGGGATTATTGGGGATAAATCAAGGAATCAGAATCCTAAAAAGATGGTCCACACATCTCATCTCGAAATTAGAAACAACAACGAGGTGCTTCCAGAGGATCAACAACAACAGCCAACGGCTCCTCCGTTTGATCCAGTCGCCCTCATGCATACCACGATGGAGAACCTCACCAAAAAACTTGACGAACGCCTCAACGGTTTCGAAGCTAATCAAGCTCTCTACCAAGCCGAGCTGAAGAGATTACAAACACTTCATAAAGAGACCGAAGGGCCCTACACTCCAAATCGACGCAGAACCATCATCAACAACCTCTTTGGAATCACCCCGGCGACGGAACACACAAGTTCGGGCACCGCGGCAAATACAACAAACAGGTGGACCAACCAGGTCGTCGAAGCGACGACCCAACCCCAAAACGCTGCTCAAGATAAAAACGCCGAGCTCGAACTCATCTACAAACGACTCGACGACATCGGCTCTCAGATCCACCACGCAACCAGTTCGGCCCCCGAACTCGATCGTCTTCTGGAGCTAACTAGGCAAACCCCGTTCACCTCGAAGATTACAAGCGTACCATTACGCAACCACGGAAGAATAAAAGTCACATCTACCTTCTGCGGCAACGACGACCCGCAACGGCACCTTCTGGCGTTCGAGATTGCTATGGCTTGAGCCCGATTCTCAGAGGCCGAGCACGATGCAGCATATTGTCAGTATTTCGTCGAATCCCTCAGCGGAGCGGCACTCAACTGGTTCTCTCGGCTCGCATCCAACTCGATCAACAGTTTCAACGAGCTATCTGCTGGCTTCCTAAAGCACTACTCGTTGTTCATCACTCAAAGAGCCACCAGCGCAGACTTATGGTCATGCATCCAAGAAGAGAACGAAACCCTGCGTTCGTACATAGATCGCTTTCGATCTGTCGTCTCTCGCATCGACGTCCCGGACAACATCTCCCTAGTTGCCTTGCGACATGGGATGAAACCCGAACAAGAGCTGTGGAAAGACCTCAAACTCAACGAGCCTCGCTCGTTAGAAGACGCACTCCACCGTGCTATCTTGTACATGGAGCTCGAAGAAGAAAAAGCAGCTCGTAACCTCAAACGGTTATATTACTAAGTCTATCGCTTTCGACGCAAAAAAATAAAATAAAATAAAATAAAATAAAATAAATAAAAAAAACTCATACTAAGTACTTGAACTACGGATGGTTTGATCCCCTTTCGGGGTACGTAGGCAGCCTGTAAAATGGTTCAGCTATACATCAATAAAATCTTTTTTGATTTTCCTCAAAAAACCCACAAACTTACTTGATTTCTAAATCGACGAAGTAGTAGTTCAACATCGATGTTTGAACAGAACAAGTTCATGAATGGTTTTGGGTTTTGTCCGAGTGATTTGAGAAGACGAGCTTCGTGTACTACAACTTCCTCCTCCCACAGATTTCGCTTTTCCGGTGACCGTACAACCTCCATGACGCCGTCTTCAAACCCATTTTTGAACCAACAGTGTCGTAGAAACCTTCTAACGCTGAATACGGAGCTTCCATGATGGATATTGATCTCGGTTTGTTTCAGAGTCTCACTAAAATGAGTATCTCCGATGAAGAAAAGAGTGTTTCTTTCACCGGATCTCATCCGTCTCTGGGTTTTTCACGCTCCAGAAATCTTCATGGACGATGTTCCAGATTCGACCAGGATCTGTCACTTTACGAGTAGCTTCTACAAGTTTCTTCTCGTCGTCAAGGTTTAGTTCAGAGCTCTCATGGCGAAGTTTATATTACTGATTATCACAGGCATGTTGGATAAGCTTCAAAGAAGATACAAGCTTAAGATATCCAAAGTCAAATAGGATTAAGATAAGATAAGGTATTCATAATAGAGTTAGGAGTTATCTAGTTCTAAAAGCAAATAGGTTTATGAAAAGGAAAATTTAAGCATATATATATGATCACCAAAGTTGTAGTATATCATAAGTTGAAAACAAAGAGCTTCATGTTTAGTTTTTGAGAGAGTTTTCTAAACATAATAAAGAGAGTGATTCTTTATTCAAGGTAAGATTGTTCTTAATCACGTTAATTGGTATCATAGGCAGGTTAAAGTGAGGAGAATCACGGAGGTACTCAAAACAAGCTTTTATTCAGCGACTCTGACCAGCAAAACTTTATGAACTCTCGAGGGAGAGGTCGTGGAAGAAGGGGAAGAGGAAGATTCCTCACTCAAGAATGGAACACAAATCAAGGTGATCAACCAAGAGAAAAGAAGGATAGATCAAAGATAATTTGTTACGGTTGCGAAAAAACCGGGTCACTTTACCTCAGTATGTTCGGAACGGACACAAAGAACACAAGAAGCAAATTAAGTAGAGACAGAAGAAGCCGATGCAACTTTCTATTTGCACGAAGTAGTGTTCCTAAACGAAGAGAAAGTGATTCCAAAGAACTTCGAGACCAAAGATGCAACAGAAGGAGTTTGGTATCTCGATAATGGAGCGAGTAATCACATGACAGGAATCAAGGCTTATTTCTCTGTACTCAACGAAAATATAAAAGGCAAAGTGAAGTTTGGAGATGGCTCATGTATTGAGATAGGAGGGAAAGGATCAATTCTGTTTCAAAGCAAAACCGCTGAACATAAACTTGTCACCGATTTTTACTACATACCCGACCTCAAGAGCAACATCCTGAGCTTAGGTCAAGCTACGGAATCCGGGTGCGACGCAAGAATGAGACAAGATTATTTAACAGTTCATGATCCAAGTGGAAGACTCCTAGTGAAAGTCACACGAACACCTAACAGACTCTACAAAGTTTATCTCAAAATAAGAAAACCGATATATTTAAGTCTGAAAATAGATCACGAAGCTTGGACATGTAGTCAAACACAAGGTGTATAAGCTTCCAAAAGCCTTATACAGACCAAAACAAGCTCCACGAGCATGGAATACAAAGCTCGATCAAATTCTGAAAAGCATGAAATTCCAAAAGTGCTCGAAAGAAAGCTCGGTGTATCTCAAAGAAGAACAAGAATCACTCATAATAATTGCGATTTACGTGGACGATTTGTTTGTTATAGGTAACATTCTCAAATTAATAAGTGAATTCAAGAAAAGAATGACATCTAAGTTTGAGATGTCAGACCTCGGAAAACTCACTTACTATCTCGCAATAGAAGTTCATCAAGGAGATGATGGGATCGAAATTAAACAAGAATCATATGCAAGAAGGATTCTGAGAGAAGCCGGTTTGGATACCTTTAATCCGACTATAGTTCCTATGGAGTTCGGATTAAAAGTCTCAAAGGCAGAAAATGAAGAAGAAATAGACCCGACATGCTACCGAAGAAACGTTGGATGCCTAAGATATTTGCTTCATACTCGACCCGACTTAGCATTCTCAGTTGGAGTGGCTACTCGATACATGATGAGTCCTCGGAAATCACATGGAGAAATTATGAAGCATATTCTATGCTACTTAAAGGGAAGTGTCTCTTTTGGTCTGAAATTCAAACGTGGAGGATCAAAGAAGGTTGACGGATTCAGCGACAGCAGCCACAACATTGATCCAGATGACAGAAGAAGCACCACAGGCTTTGGAGACTCGCCTATCACTTGGTGTTCACAGAAGCAGGACACAGTAGCCCTCTCGTCATGTGGAGCGGAGTTCATGGCAGCAACAGATGCAGCTAAGTAAGCAATCTGGCTTCAAGATCTCTTGAGCGAGATCGCAAGATGGAAGAACGAGCAAGTTCTCAGCAAGATTGATAACAAGTCAGCGATATCACTCACAAGAAATCCACTATTTCACAGAAAGAGCAAGCACATTCATAAGCACTATCATTTCATACGAGAATGTATTGAAAAGGAGCTAGTCGATGTGGAGCATGTACCAGGAACAGAGCAGAAGGCTGATATCTTGACAAAGGCTTTGGTGAGAATCAATTTCAGTGAGATGAGAAGCTTGATTGGAGTACAAGACATGTCGAAGACAAGATTGAAGCTTACGAGGGAGATTGTTGGATAAGCTTCAAAGAAGATACAAGCTTAAGATATCCAAAGTCAAGTAGAATTATGATAAAATAAGTTATTCATAATAGAGTTAGGAGTAATCTAATTCTAAAAGCAAATAGGTTTATGAAAGGAAAATCTAAGCTTATATATATATGATCACCAAAGTTGTGGTAGATCATAATTTGAGAACAAAGAGTTTTGTGTTTAGTTTTTGAGAGAGTTTTCTAAACATAATAAAGAGAGTGATTCTTTATTCAAGCTAAGATTGTTCTTAATCACTTTAAGGCCTAGGTTTCTTGGTTTGGACGACTATCCTAAGCCTAAACCTAACCCTAACCACAGAGGTTTTACAGAGAAAACCTCTCGTCAATACAAAGATAACATATTGGAGCAAATTAATTAACTAATTCCGCAGAAGTCTCGACTAGATATTCAAGAAATCAGAGGAAATAGGATCTTTCAACCTTTTTCAGCCATGGAAGGTTCTCGAGACCGTGAGGGTTCTGCTAAATCCATGAAGGAAGATTTGTCTGTAGATCTTGTTGAAGGGTGAGTCTTCGATTAACCCTGCAACAAAAAGGAAACCAAATCAGTAAGAAGAAGTAGAAGCTGAAGCGAAGTCGAGAAGAAGAAGAATGTAGAACGAAGAAGAAGACGTCAAAGTCAAAGTAGGAGTCAAATAAGAAAGTGGGCTTGTGATGGGCTTTAACGATTGGCCCATGCAAATCTGGTTGTATTAGTTGAAGATTAAACTAAGTTATGAGGTCAAGTTAGACTAGTTGAGAGTAGGTGAAGTTAGCAATGAGCAAGCAAGCCTTGCTTGTAGAATTAGTCTAAAACTAGACTAGAATCATGATCTAGAAGAAGTTGGTAAAGTAAGGAGTCTAGGGAAAGTAGTATAAGCTTTGATATAAGTAAGTGAATGTGTGTCTTGTAAGAAGTAACAAAAATTCCAAAAAAAATATGAATGAAAAAGTGTGTTAAGAAATCAAAGATTCAAAGAGAAATAGAGCGAGCAACTAACCTGAGTGCAAAGTTCAACATGGTATCAGAGCTCAATTTGATCCGTGGAGCCTGTTCAAACAAAGCATAAAAGAAGTGAAGAAGTCAGAACAAGAGAGAAAGCAAGAAATTAACCGAAGAAAGAACAAAGGAAGAAAGATGGCAATAAACCTACAGTCCTCTCAACTAGTAGCTGTGTTTGATGGACAGAACTATGAGTTCTAGGCAACAAGAATGAAGACCACTCTGATGAACAGAGAACTGTGGGAAGTGGTCAACGAAGGATTTTCAGAGGCACCAACTAAATCAACTGAGACACCCGGGGGAGATTACACTAAAGAGATGTCAAGTTGGAGGTCCCTCAAAGCCAAAGATACTTCAGCTCTCCAGATCATCCAGCATGCCGTAGCAGATGTCATCTTTGACAAGATCCTCTCAGCGACAACATCCAAAGAAGCATTGAAACTCCTGGAGCACTCCTATCAAGGAAATGAAAAAGTCAAGATGGTGAGGTTGCAATCCTTACGAAGAGATTTTGAGAATCTAAAAATGAAAGAAGGAGAAAAGGTCAAAACTTACTCAGACCGGATTCAGGCTGTGGCTAACCAAATGAGGGCCCTAGGCGAAGGAAGATCAAACTTTGACCTAGTGGTCAAAATGTTAGCATCTATGCCAAAAAGCTATACCTCTCTATCCTCTTTAATGGAAGAAACAAAGGATTTGAGAACAGTTACCTATGCAGAGCTGATAGGTTCTATGGAGGCACATGAGAAGAAGTTCTTTCCTGAAGATGAAGAAGATGGTGAAGATGGTGAAGGTGCCTTCCATGCTCGCTTCAAAAACTTGAATGTGATGAACAGTGGCAAAGGAAGCTCAAGCCAAACAAACTATAGAGAAAAAAGGTGGTGTGGATACTGCAAAAGAGACACACAATGAAGAAGTGTGTTACATAAAGAACGGAAGAAATATACCAGACTTCAACAGAAACAAAGATCCAAGAGTATGCTTTAACTGTGGCAAACTTGGTCATTTCTCAAGAGATTGCAGAAGTAGGAGACAGGAACAAGCGCATGCCAACCTGGAAGAAGAAGACAATGAGGAAGAAGAAGAGTACCATATGTTCTCTGCAAGACAAGAAGATCAAGATTCATTTGAAGCAAACTTCTGGCTCATTGACAGCGGCTGCACTAATCACATGACTCCCAATGAAAACCTGTTCACAAGACTCAACACAAACTTCATTGTACCTATACAAGTAGGTGATGGAACTGTGTTGATGACCAAAGGAAAAGGAGACATTGAGATCATGACAAAGAAGGGCAAGATAATGATTAAAGAGGTACTTCTAGTCCCTGAAATTGCTAAGAACCTACTAAGTGTTTCTCAGATGATTGCAAATGGATATACGGTTACCTTCAAAGTTAGAACCTGTATAATCCATGACCAAGTTGGAAGAAAAATAGCTGAAGTGGAGATTATCAAGAAAAGCTTTCACCTACATCTACCTTTAAGCAAAGAAACAGTCACTACTACAGCAAAGGAAGAAAATCAATCGTATCACCATGGTGTGGGATACGCTGAGGTCTCAGAAGGCAAGATAACACAGCCATGGAAGACTGAGAAAAAGGCACAAATCCAGAACAAACATATGGAAACCCAGAAAGAAAAAATGGTAAGCAAAGATGAGAATCAGAAGGTATTAATGCCTACAAGAGAGAAACTAAGATTGAGAACACCAAGAAAGGGGTTCAAGGAACCAACCCGATCAAGCTGATGTCCAAGGAGGACACAAATCAAAGGAACGAAAGCTTACCTGAGAGAAAGAGGGAGCCGAGGCCAACCTGTGAATTCATCGGCAACTTTGCACAAGAAGGACCAACAATGATCGGAAAAGATGCAGAGAAGTCTCAAGGAAAGATGAAAGTGATTCAAGAGCCAAAGTTCAGAGGATTCAATTTTCGTATCCCAGAAACAACAGACAAAAGGGAGTCAAATCTCAAGCTAAAGCAGAAGCTTCAAGATCAAAACAAAGGAGAGGTAAGAAAATTACCTGTGAATGGAGACTGCTCAACAAACCACCTGCAGCAAAAGAAGAAGCTAAAATCAATTGAGACTGAAAAGAAGATCAGTCAAGAGGAAGCAAAGAAACTTCAGAAGAAAGAAGAATCTAAACCTGAGAAAAAAATTGTTCAAGAGGGAGCGAAGAAAATTGTTCAAGAGGGAGCAAAGAAAATTGAAAAGGAAAGAGTTAAATCCACAGTGATTCAAAGCAAGAGGGAGACTGAGAAATCAACCTTACCAATGAGCTATGCAGACGTCCTGAAGAGTGCTCCACCAGTGAGCAAAGGGATGAGCCGTCAAGTACCAAAGGTATCGAATCTCAAAACCCTAACTTGGAATCAAGGAATTAATCGTAAGACTCAAGAGGGAGTGTTGAAGGGTGAGTCTTCGATTAATCTTGCAACAAAAAGGAAATCAAATCAGTAAGAAGAAGTAGAAGCTGAAGCGAAGTCGAGAAGAAGAAGAATGTAGAACGAAGAAGAAGACGTCAAAGTCAAAGTAGAAGTCAAATAAGAAAGTGGGCTTGTGATGGGCTTTAACGATTGGCCCATGCAAATCTGGTTGTATTAATTGAAGATTAAATTAAGTTATGAGGTCAAGTTAGACTAGTTGAGAGTAGGTGAAGTTAGCAATGAGCAAGCAAGCTTTGCTTGTAGAATTGGTCTAAAACTAGACTAGAATCATGATCTAGAAGAAGTTGGTAAAGTAAGAAGTCTAGGGAATGTAGTATAAGCTTTGATATAAGTAAGTGAATGTGTGTCTTGTAAGAAGTAACAAAAATGCAAAAAAAAATATGATCCATGGTTGGAGTCTACGGCTCTGTGTGCTTAATGGCAAAAGGTCAAATGGGTTGTCAGATTTTATAGAAATTGGTCGGAAGAAGCTTTGTTGATGCTATGATTATATTCAGAGAAGTAATTAATCATGTAATCGAACTTGGAATGGATCGGTTTGAGAATTTTCTCATACAAGAGCTTATCCAAGTCTGCAACGAAGAACAGAGAACACAAATCCTCATCATGTTGACCTCAAAACCTGGACTGCTTGTCAAAATATCTTTCCACAACTATGGGTAAGCTTTACTTCCAAATACTAGCAATTAATTAATACTAACAACATATAGTACATTTAAGAAGGGAGCAACATACAAATATTAGTCCATTAAATATTTTTGTAGGATAAAAGCATTTAGCATTTAATATTTCAGAATATTTGATTTTTAAAAGTTAAATTTAAATGTGTAGAGATGAAGCTTTCTTACATATTTTTGTGGATTTTTCTTGATTGACGAGAAAGATGAACCCTATGATATTTATGGAAAGGAAAAAAGTTGAGATCTTTTAAAATGATTTGTCAGCACTTCTTGGTAGAAAAAGATGAATTGTTTTAACTGATTTGAGACAAATCAGAGACCTTTGATAATACATGGACTTTGACTTGATGATTCATGTTTTTGGAAATCTTCGGTTTGATATATCAAGGTAAAAGCTGAGACCATTTGCTACATGTTTTTAAATTGAGCAGGAAAAGAGTTGTGCAGAAGCTGATTGAGACAGTGAGGACAAAGGCACAAATCAATCTGGTTAAGTCAGCTCTTAAACCGGGTTTGCTCTCTCTGGCTAGAGATGTAAATGAATCATGTTATACAAAGTTGCTTTAAGTCCCTTGGACCTGATGATAACAAGGTTTTAACATAATCTCTTCCCCTTCATGTTCTTGAAATTTGATGAGTGAGTATCAAATAATAATATAATTCTGTGCAGTTCGTTTTGGAGGGTGCAACGAGGTTTAGTGCTCCAATTGCGACTCATCGCTATGGATGTTGTGTCCTGCAACGCTTCGTTAAATACTCAGTTGGTGCCGAACGTGAGAAACTCATTGCTGAAATATCCAGAAACTCTCTCCCCCTTGCACAAGACCCTTACGGGTAACAATACTAATGATTATGAAATGATACTTATACATAAAGCGGTTTGCTATCTAGAAGCTATGCATTATTGTGAGTAATGCTCACATCTTCAGATTAACATACCTTCTTTTTATGTGTGTGAAATTTGATAGCAGGAACTATATCATGCAATACATAATCGAGCAGAACTTGGGAGAAGTAAATGTAATGTTTGAGTTCGGAGGGAATTATGTGAAATTGGCTACACAGAAGTTTAGCAGTCATGTGGTGGAGAAATGTCTTATACATAGGGATGTTAAGATGGGTTGAGTTAATTAACCCAAACCAAATCCAACCTACAGAAAATCCATTTATAAAAAACCCAACCCACATAAAACCCATATATTTTGTTATTGATGGGTAATCCCCATGTATAATTCTGATGGGATTTGGACTATTCATGGGTACCCATTTGTCAATATCTTATTGTGTAACAATGTAAAAGGTATACGACGGAAATTATTTCATCGAGCTATATAGACTTCTCCAATGCACATAACTGAGCATTTTGATATACAATGTATCATATTTATATAAGTAGCACGAAAACTCGTTATTTTTGTTAAAATTAAACTAATAAACTGACAACAGTCTGATAATAGTTTCACATTCTCAAGTCAAAATAGCAACAAAGTCATCAATGTTCTTGTCAGAAGTACCTCCTTCAGAAATTATCTCACGAGCCAACACCTTTAACTTCTCAACATTCTTACTCATCACTTTCCCTTTCTCTCCTTCCATAACCTCAACAATGCATCTCACAATTTATTCCTTATTAACAAATCCTTCTTCATCAGTCTTCACTTGATATATCATGGTTTTTAGTGTTTTTAGCCATGATATAAGTCTTGTTTATAGAGTCTTTTTAGTATTTTTGGAGTCTTTTAGAGTCATTTGCAGGTTTAGGTATGTTTGGAGCTTATTTGGAGATTATAGATCATTCTGGAGTTAATCAGGAAGTTGTGCAGAAGAATTCAAGCCGGAAACCACTTTTGGAGATGGTGTCGGTCGACACCACACTTGGTGTCGGTCGACACCCATCAGACAGACAATTTTCTGCGCCAGTTTTGAAGATTTTTGAAGAAAAGGAAATTTGCCCAGACTTTTCCTTATTTGCAAATAAGTCCCTATTCAAGTTTTTAGGATATTTATATTATTCTCAGGTCATTGTTTAGACCTATCTTTTATCCTATCAAGTATTCTAGAGAGAGAACTTTTGGAGAGAAGAATTCAGACTCCTTCAGAGAAGATTCAGAACTCCATTAATTCTATACTTATTTCTTTTACTCAATTCTATTCAATCATGTTTATTGTTTCAATCTCCATGTCTGAGTAGTTTGCTAGTTAGGTTTAGGGTTTCTCATTAGGGATTTCATGGATTGCTAAGTTGATTGGTTAATTAACGATTCTAAACACTAGTTCTTCATCTAGGTTGTGATTAATGCTTGATCTGAACTGAAATGTTAGATTATTGATCATAGGTTGATTCTCGCAACGACAGTTGGTTAATTAGCTAGAAAAGAACCCTAGATGAGCAAAACACCTATCTGCAAAGGAATTTGATTTAGGGATTTTGTGAATAGATTGAACCTGAGATTATTGCATATTTACACTTTAGAACTCGCAAAGAAATTTGGTTTTCTAGGTTTTAGACATAGATAGTTTTCGCAGCGACGGCTGGTTTACTTTATCATTGTGTTTCAAGTTCTAGAACATTAGAAGAATCCTGATTAACAGATTTGCTTGCATTCCTGATTTCCTGAGAATTCCCTGAGCTTGACGTTTTCTCTTATTGATCTTACAAACCGATTTACTGCATTCTGACTTTTAATTACAATCATTCTTGTTTAGCTTAATTCGATAACTAATAATCTATTGTGTGAATCTTGAGTCTCTGTGGAATTCGACCCCTAAGTATTACATCGATCTCTTAATTTGAGAGAGTAGCTCTAGGGTATATTTGAGCATATCAAATTTTGGCGCCGTTGTCGGGGATTCATTGAATTCGCCATTAGATTTGGAATAGAATTTAGTCTAAACATTTTACATTTAGTTTACTTACATTGTTCTTTCTCTTTTCTTGTGTTTCAGGTGTAT
Organism: Iljinskaea planisiliqua; assembly: GCA_900108845.1. NCBI lineage: Eukaryota > Viridiplantae > Streptophyta > Magnoliopsida > Brassicales > Brassicaceae > Iljinskaea > Iljinskaea planisiliqua. The sequence continues at coordinate 341,392 of FNXX01000029.1, read as the reverse complement.
GCATAATCGCAGTACCAGAAGTAACAGGGGAACTCAGCTTGTGAATCTCACGAATCAGGAGCTGAGAGAGTTAGAACGTACGAACCGTCAAGGAAGGAGGTCAGCAGACATGAGGAGAACAATCATTCGACCTGATGCTGCTGGAGTCCTCCGAGACCAAGAGGGTCATGCATATAATGACAATGGTGACCAAATCGATGATCAGGGAAATGTCGTCCAAGAAGTAGCAGCTGCTGAAAACAGAGATGCCCAGATTGCTGGAGCACCACCTATCCGAGGGAGGACCCTTGCTGATTACAACAGGCCTGATCAGTTCTATGTAAACAGGTCTGCCATTAACCCTCCTGATTTTCAGAGAGCTGATTTTGAGCTGAAACCTGCCTACTACACTCTTGTGGGTCAGCATCTTTTCTATGGTCTTCCTCATGAGCATCCTATGGACCATATAGAAAAGTTTGAAGATTTGGTGTCTAGCATCAAGTGCAATGGAGTGTCTTATGACTATCTCTTCTGCAAGATTTTCCCCTACTCTCTTGCTGGGGATTCTTCCTACTGGCTGAAGCAGTTGCAACCAGGATCTCTGACCACTTGGGTTGATACAAAGAATGCTTTCCTCAACAACTTCTTTGATGATGCAAGGTCTGAAGAACTGAGGACAAAAATCTCTACATTTTCCCAAGGACCTGCTGAAGCATTCAAGGCTTCTTGGCTGAGGTTTAGAGCTTATCAGAGGGACTGTCCACATCATGGGTTTAGTGATGTTCAGCTGCTGGGAATCTTCTTCAGGGGAATAGATTGGAGGTATCAGATGGCTTTAGATGCTGCAAGTGAAGGAAACTTTAATACCAGGAGTCCAGCAGAAGCCAAAAAGCTTATTGAGAACTTGTCATCTAGCAATAGTACCAAGAATGCAGACTATGATAGAAAGAGGTTGGCTGGAAACATGGATGGTGCTCAGAGTGCTGAAGTGAAAGCAAAACTTGATTCTATCCACAATCTCCTTGTGGGAAAGAAACAAGTTCAGCTTGCTGCAGAGGTTGAAACCTTTGAACCAGAGGAAGAGGATGTAAATTTCATCAATGGTGTTGGGTTTCAAAGTCAGAGATTTGGAAATCAGCAAGGTTATGGTTCTTCTTACCAGAAGCCTTTTCAGAACAACAACTTCACAAGAACTTATGGTTCTTCTTCTTACCAGAAACCTGAACAAAATAACAAGATGGAATCTATGTTGGAGCAGGTTTTGAAAGGTCAGAAAAAGATGACTGTGAACTTCAATGGAAAGTTGGATGCTTTGTATACTGATCTGAATGGGAAGATTGAATCTTTGGGTGCTCATGTTAAGAAGCTGGATATTCAGGTTGCTCAAACTGCTAATTCCATAAAAAGACAAGAAGGATTTTTTCCAGGAAAGAATGATATCAACCCAAGGCATCATGTTAATGCTATCATGGTGAGAATGGAAGAAAATTTTGTGGGGTCTGCAGAGTTTGATGAAGAATTTGGAGCCACAGACCTGGTGTCGGTCGACACCAACCAAAATTCTCGAAAAATCGAGTCCTGACGAACCGTTGTCGACCATGCACGACACCAAATTGAAGAGGTCGACACCAAATCTGGTGTCGGTCGACACCCAGGAGGTGTGTCGGTCGACACTAGCAAAAAATTGCGATTTCTCGAGTCCTGACGGACAAAAATCGATGCACTTCGACAAAAGTTTCGAGTGTCGAGCGACACCAGATGAGGGTGTCGATCGACACTCGACCTGTATTTTTCAATTGCCGTCAGAAGAGCATGCTGATCGTCCCAAATCACCACCAACACCTGAGGAGAGGGTCCATAAACCTAAGATACCTTACCCGAAGCCCAGAAAGTCCAAACATGAGATAGAGGAGGCCAGATGCAAGGCAATAATGGACAAGGTGCTGATTGAGATACCATTGATTGATGCAGTCAAGCTTTCACCTGCACTTAAGAGATATGTTAAAAGGATGGTTGGGATTGGTGTACGCCATGAGGAAGCAGCTTTGCTCACAAATGACATCAGTGCAATCCTCTTGAAAAAGACAGTATCAAGGAAGGAGAGGAAGGTGAAAGTCTATGAACAGGTCAGTGCTATGATTCAGAGTAGCATTCCAAAAAAGTTACCTGACCCAGGGAGTTTTGTGCTAGATTGCTCCATCTCAACAGGAAGGTTTCCTCATTCTCTCTGTGACCTTGGCTCAAGCATTAACTTGATGCCTTATTATGTTGCTGTAAGACTTGGGTTGACTGACTTCAAGCCTACAAGGATCCATCTCATCCTTGCTGATAGGTCAAAGAGAGTTCCAGAAGGGGTATTAGAAGATGTTCCACTTCAGATTGTTGGCTGCACAATCCCTACAGACTTTGTGATTTTGGAATATGGTGAAGAGCCTCAGGATCCTATTCTACTTGGGAGATCCTTCTTAGCTACAGCTGGTGCAATCATTGATGTCAGAGAATGACAGATTGAGCTTGACTTGGGTGATAAGACCATGAGTTTTGACATGGGTAAGCTGAGGAGAAAAGCTACCATAGATGGTCAAACCTTTTCTGTAGAGGTTGCCATGGATGAGGTCTCAGAAGCAGAGCATCCAGTTGACATTACTGCTGGGTATTTCAAAGAGTTGGAGGTTGCTGAGCAAGTGAACATTCTGAGTGTTCAAGAGGCATTGGTTGAAACTTCCAAGAAAGCTGCTGGGCTTGAAGATTGGAGTGGAGATCATCTCTTCAGGATTAGGCTTGAAGATGAGGGTCCAGTCAAAGACAAGTTGCTGGAGGAAGACCCTTTTGTGATGGAGACAAGGATTGCAGAATCGAATTACAGAAAAAGTGCAGAAATTCGGGTTGCAGGTTCAGTGTCGGTCGACACCACTCTTGGTGTCGGTCGACACCCTCCACAGGCAAACTCAGAAATGACTACAACACACAGTTTTCAGGAGGTTTCTAATCCTGCGAGTTCAACAACTGTTGTTAAACAGAAAGCTCCACATCTCACACTCCATACACCTAGGAGAAAGCAAAGGTATGTACTTCCTGTTCTCAATTCCAAACCCCCTGATATCATAAAAAGGAAGATTAAGGATGCAAAAGCTGTTTCACAACTAACCAAGCCACGAGATTATCCTAGAGCACTTGTTTCTTCTTTTGATGATTCTGCAGGAACAAGAAGTGTCCCTCCCAAACTCATAGCCCACCCTGCTGCTGTTCCTCATTCATTCCTTGGTAGAAATCATGCACCAACTGCTTACACACCACCTTGGATGATGAGGTGTTCTTCCCAGAGGCATTCCCTGCCACTCTCTGATCCAACAGATGTCTGAGCCCCCACACAGTCAAGCTAATGACTGAAAAGAAGCGCTTAGTGGGAGGCAACCCACTTTTAGGTAGGATTTTCTTTGAATTTCGTTTGGTTTTTGCTAATTTTTAGTTTTTTTTTTCTTGTGTCAGAAAAAAAAAAAAATTGGTGTCGACCGACACCCACTTCCAGTGTCGCCCGACACCACCCGACCAGGTATGTATTTTTATTTTTTCTTGTTCAATTGTTTTCACCTTGGTTTCTTTCTGATCATATGGCTTGATAACACTGTGGACAGTGTTACTTAAGTCTGGGGGAGGAAAATACTAATGTATTTTGCTTTGTTTTGTTTTGAGTCAGTTGTGTCATTTTATTTGAGTCAAAACCAGTCAGAAACTATGAGCTTTTCTTGGAACTAACCACTTTGATTACCATTATAGTGACCATTCTTACAACCATTGACAGCAGGTTTTACTGATATAAAACCCCAAAGATGATTTGATCTACCATTATCCCCACATCTGTTTGAGTATTTGCAGGATCCTGAGCTGGCCAAACATCTAATGAACTTAATTTTTCTTATCTTGGGGCTTGGTATACTTTGGATCGGATTCCTTGTTCAGGTCTGAAACAGCTGGTTTGTGATTATAGTTCACCTCTCTCTTCCCTTCAGTTCTCTAAAAAAAAGAGTAAAAAAAAAATATAATGGTCTAAAAAGGTGATCAAGGATTTTGATGGTGACCCCATTTATATTCTTTGTTTCATTAAAGACTTGATTTCAGAGCATTCAGTTGATTAAAAAAAAAAAAAAAAATGATACCCTAGTAGGGAAAAATCAACTGAATGGAAGTGAGAAAAGGGAGAGGTAAAACTTGAAGCAAATCTGTCTAATAATCATAACTTGAACAGGTAAGAGTTCATGTGTCATTTGATCGATACTCCCTTGATGAGAATGCACGTTGTACAATTTAAAAAGGTCAGTGATGGTGAATTTAGATCTCTTATTGATTTTGGACTGGAATTGGGATGGTTGATAAGTCTGGGGGGAAGTAGTTGATGTTCTATCTAAAGTTGGTGTTGTTTGATGTGGATTACAAAAGTGTTGGTTGATTTGGTTCTAAAGAATTGGTGAGTTCCCATGTTTTCAAACCTCTTTCATAGGTTTAGTTTTATGTTTTGTTTGAGGGCAAGCAAAAACTAAGTCTGGGGGAGTTGATATATCATGGTTTTTAGTGTTTTTAGCCATGATATAAGTCTTGTTTATAGAGTCTTTTTAGTGTTTTTGGAGTCTTTTAGAGTCATTTGCAGGTTTAGGTATGTTTGGAGCTTATTTGGAGATTATAGATCATTCTGGAGTTAATCAGGAAGTTGTGCAGAAGAATTCAAGCCGGAAACCACTTTTGGAGATGGTGTCGGTCGACACCACACTTGGTGTCGGTCGACACCCATCAGACAGACAATTTTCTGCACCAGTTTTAAAAGAGAGATGAAGAAGGGAAAATAGAGAGATAACCATCTGGATTACAAACAGATAAAAGGTTGGCATCTTAAGTAAATTCAAGAATCAACTACATTAAGAACAGAACTCACCAGCAAGATTCCTCTTCGTCATCATGTCCTTGAGCTATTAGCATCATCGTCTCCATCATCAAAGTTATCTTCAATGTCACCTACAAAATGAGAATATAGCATAACCAAAACGTCAAAAGCCACGAGACATAATTACAGGACAAGAATCACAAGACCAAATCAATTGGGTTTTACATTCGAACTCACTAAATCCACGTAACCAATTGTGTGTACAAAGCAATGCCTGTACATTTTTCGGGAGAAGTCGGTTCCTATATGGAGTTAAGACTCTACTGCCAATACTAAATGCAGGTTCTGAAGTCACAATTGTAATTGGAATACTAAATACATCAGAAGCTAGAGAGGCCAAATCGCCATGGCGTTGCGCATTGCTTTTCTAATAATCCTAAACCTCCATATCTGTAAAAGACTTCACATCAAGCCTTGGTTCGTCCAAATAGAGAATTAAGTTCGTTTTTGTAGCATCTGAACCAGGTTGGATGCTCTTCTCCAACTCAAAGAGATTCTATTATAACAGAAATGATAAGGCATGTTATAAACTACATCAACATTCATTACACTCGTCATAAATAGCTTCAAACCGAAGAGAGTGAACAGAACAAATGAAGTTAAGATGAAGAAAGACTTACGTAATTTAAGTCATCTTCAAGTGTTGATTCATTAAGAAGCTCATTAGCAGTTTGTGTTGCTGAAATATTGGAAATAGAAGAACCAGAAGTCCAAGACTTGGTGGTCTTATATTCTTCATAAAGTGCAATCAAATTCTTCTTAACAACTTCAACTTTCTTCTCAGAAGTTCTTAGATCCAATTTATCAAATACCACTTTAAGTATATGTAGCTTGATCCTAGGATCTAAAACCGCTCCCATAGCCAAAACAATGTTGTTGTCATCCCAATACATCATAAACTTAGATTGCATACTCTTAGCCATTTCCTTAACAAATGAATATCCACACTTTCTTTGAGTAATCATCTATGAACTCACAAAATACTTACATCCACTGAGACGTTCTGGAGTTGAAGGAGAACCCCATAATCTGAGTGCACATATCCGAGTATATCTTTGGTTGTATGTTTAGCAGTTGGAAAGCTTTGCTTATGAGATTTTGCCAATACACAACTCTCACAAAACTCCAACTTGTCCACTTCTTTCTTGGGTAGATAACCTTCTTTGACTAAGGTACCCATATTGTTCAAGCTCATATGCCCTAACCTTGAGTGCCATATCTTAGTAATGTCAATTTCTGCTTTTGAAATGTTCACTTCTCCTTTGATGACTTCTCATTGCAAGTAATATAAACCGTCATTATATTTTCCTGTCAGCACCTTCTTATTACCTTTGTAGAAGTGAATTTTGCAGTCGCTCCCTTAATATCTGCATCCAGATTTTTCTAACATCCCATAAGAAATTAGATTTTTACTCAAACTTGGTATGTATCTAACTTCGGTTAGAACAACCATAGAACCATCTGGATTCTGAATTTGGATCTTCCCTATTCCCTCAAATTCGCAAGCAAAATCGTTTGCCATCAGAACCTTTCCACTAGTGAACCCCTGAAGATCGAACAAGTATTCCTTGTTTGGTGTTATATGGTAAGAGCCGCCGGATTCCATAACCCACTTATGGTTCACGTTTGTAGTGCTCAGCGTTAGTACTACTGGTTGAATAGGTTCACTTGCCAAGTTTTCTGAATCTTGCTTTCCACGATTTAGTGACCAAATGCAATAGTCCATATTTGGCTTATTTAGTTTTTGTATATGTTTAGTTTAAGATAATTACTAGGTCTGGTTCCAAGTTTCAAGTTCTAAGAGGAGAATTATGTTTTCCAAAATAATTTTTGATAGTAATTTTATTTTTTAAATAATTGTTGTAAAAGATATGTAATGTAAGTATAACATTTCTTAAATTAGTTTAAATTTTTATTTTTAATAGATCAACAACATATGGTAAATTTTAAGTATTTTATGTTTGTTTTTAATATTTTCATAATCGTAACTACAGATTAATGAAAGTTAAAATGGGATAATCAGCTCATTTAACTCGTCTCACATTAGTTTAACTTTCTTTTTTATACTTTTATAATTGAAACTGATTAACCCATATTTTTACCTCAGTTTTCAGTGATCAACATTATTTTTAATGTTTTTATAATCGAAATGACTATTATATTCTTTTAATCGGTCTCAAAGTAGTTTCAAATGTTTTACATATTTTGACAACATAACCTATAAATATCTGCAAAACATCAATTCTTACCTGACACACAGCATATGATCAAAGAATATATATATTAACTATTTCTAATGTCTTAAATTTGTTATCAAATTAAGTTATTAATTATAATTTATATCATTTTAATTATGAGATTTAGATAAAAAAATTTATTAAAATAATATAACTTTAAATTTTGATTGCTAAGTTATGTTCTTTAATTTTATAATTTCTCATTATTTATATCAGTTTTTAAAATTTAAAATATTACAAAATTTATTTACTTTTTATTGTAGTGATGATGTGTTTTTTTATATATTTAAATAAAGTTAATATAACAGAAAACTGAAAAAAAAAGAATAATATATATATATATATATATATATATATATATATATATATATATATATATATATATATATATATAATGATCATTATTATGATATAAAAAATATTTTAATGACTAATGTTTAAATAATCATATATGATCAAGTGTATAATACTCATTATAGTATAGTCTACTTTTTTTTAATTGCATGTTTAGTTTAAATTACTCTTAATGAGATTTTAACATTTCATCAGATTTTAATGGCATTTTATAGTAAAATAACACATGACTAAGTAATATTTCCATATAATCATCCTAAATCAATAGAATAAGTGAACTAAAAAATATAAACTAAGAATACTTGTGGATTTTCGGGTTCATGCAGGGCTTTAATTCCAAGAAGACATAATAACTACATTATGAAGACTATCTACAATGCTCAACATATTCAACATACTTTTTATTTTTTTATTTTTTTTTATATATTATTTTTTTTAACACTCCACATCATCTTTTTTCTTTCTTTTTACACTCCAAAGTGACCACATTAGTTTTGACTACTTTAAATAATGACCCTAACACATTAATTATACATGTGTGACCCCAAAATAATTCTTACATCGTGGTGGTTGGTTTTTGTTATGTTTTGGTCCTTATTGTCACCGACTTGAAAGTGACTCAGTTTTTTGGGTACTTGCTTCAATTTCTCAGATCATTCTGTTTAGGTGTGATGAGGCTGCTTTATATCAAATGCACTGGTTAGTAATGGTTTCCCGTGCACATGGTTGGAACTCAAGGAGTAGGAGATGTGTATGCAAGTGCAGAGAAGCTGCTGTGGAGCTTGAAAAGTGTCTCAATAGTAAGTGTTTAGGTGACCATACTTTACTCTATTTTGGGATGGGTCATGGATGAATTACTCTATTTTTACCATCATATTTTTAGTGGTGATTTTTGTTTTATTATGTTGGTGTTGGTGTTCTTTTATGCCACTATTATTGCAGTATCGACAACATACAGCTCATGTTCATCTTCTTTGGTTGAGTCTGGATGTTGTAATAGGTTTCTTCGACTACTTACTCTTTATTCAAGTCATGCTGGAAGCCTTGATTTCACGCTGCCGTCAAATACTTATCCTTCTTCAACGTGGCATTGTTTTTCTTGATTGACTACATTGCAATCTCGACATCGTTTAGATGGTGTGTTTGCAATTGGTGATATTGATAGTGAGACATTCAATGGCAGAACAAAGGTTTCTTTGTGGTGTTTTTTGTTGGACGTTTTAAGTTGCATTGTGGGGTCTTCATGACTTTTGTCTTCGATTAAAAAGGGAAAACAAAGAATTTGTGGTGTGGAAATCGAAATTTACGCAACTAAATTTATAAAGTTAAATTTTGGGAACCAAAGTTTCGGCCATAACCTACAAAGAACAAAGATCCGAAGTTGTTTCTATTAATGATTTGATAAGCTTTTTCGTATAAAGGTGGAGCTGTTAAGTTAAGCTCATTTCAAAATAATATCTAGTGAGAAAGGGCTAACATCCACCAGATTTTTAAACACTACAATGGTTTTCTTAATAAAATTCAAAACTCTACCACAATTTTTATTTTATATTCTTATTTTCTTATATATTTTTATTTTTGTGATTGCATATTAATAATTACCGATAAAATTAAGTTAAAATATCAACTAAAATGTCATAATTTTGTAAATAATTTTTATATTCTTAACTATTTTTTCCAATAAAAATAAAAGTAATTATTATTAAAGAAAATAAAATTACGAAAACTTCAAATACAATACAATACAAGCACAAAACAAAACTAATAAATCACACATAATTTACTATATGTGACTCAACTCAAGAACAATAAAACTCTTAAATCACACAACACACAAAGACATAAAAATATCTATAATCGCAGAACATTCCGAATTTTTCTCATATGTGTTTAACTAGATCTGCTTGCAGTTCGCAGGATATCAGAGATCATGAACCAAAGAATCGAGCAGCGAAATCATTAAGCAGGTTCTAGAACTTAAAACACTCATTTATAACCAACATATTGTCGTAGTATCAATTACTAGGTCTAATAACCTAAGATTCTTAACTGTTGTTTAAATTTAGGAAACTAAACATGCATTAAGACCAGATTTGATATGTTCACAAAACACCTTAACATCAGCTTTTATTGGCTAAGAACATTTTGCTCATTTGTGTTCTTTCAGGCATTTAAACAATCACTTTTGGTGCATTAAACAACATAATATCAGAATCTAGGTAGTTCATCAAGTTTCAACATTAAGATCAACAATATATAAAGAACTAAAAGATAGATCCCTATTCTAACATATATGGTTCAGCGAATCATGAATTCCCTTGAAACCCTAACCTAACTAGGACACTACTCAACCATGGAGAAGGAAAACAAAACAAGAGATGAAGAGAAATCCATGATGAAATAGAAATTAAACAAAAGGGTTCAGAATTCTTCTGAAAATATTGCAGAGATTTCATCTTTCCAGATGCAAAGCTCTCTAGAAAATCTGTGTAAAAATTGTCTCAAGGTGATGTTCCTCTCTAAAATTTCGAGAAAAAGGTAGATGATAATATTATAAAAGTCGGCTGGCCCCTTATTGGTTTTTCCTTGGTCGAAATTAGGTAAATTGGAACTTTCCGTTTTTCTCCTGTCAGGCTGGAGTGGGTGCTCCAAAGTAGAGTGAGTGCTCCGAAGTAGAGCAGGTGCTATGTCGAGTGCTCTGTGTGAAACTTAGGCTCTTTTCCTTCATTTCAACTTTCTTTTGCTCCATTTTGACTTTCTTCGGCTCTAGAGGCTCCAATTCCTCAAATCTTCATTTATAAGCTCTTAGTGATCTGAAATGACTCAATAAAGGCAAAAAAACCGATAAAGACTTGAAAACAGTGGTTAGAATGAGCCAAAATTGCCTCATATCAATGATATATAACCGCATGATGATAACGAAATCGGTTATGTCCCATAAGCGAGCTGATTCGTGAATAATTTTAAATCGATTTTGTAACACTCTAGATGCACGTTCGATGTCCATCTGACATCCTTTTTGATATTGTGCAAATAACTTGTCAGGTTCACTTTGAGGAAGTCGAATTGATTTGATGATAGTTGGATAAGAATGATAGATACGTTAGCTAGATAGTATGCCATATTATACGAACGTTGGTTCAGGAAGAAGTTTACTCTTAGAGTAGTTCCTTGTTCAACATCATCAAACACTGGTGAGCGATCTATAAAATCTATATCGTTCAATGTGCCCGGACACCTGAAAATGGCATGCCAGATCCAAAGATCATGGAATACAACTGCTTCAAGAATAACAATGGTGGTTCCATTAATTGTCTCCCCGAGTAAATTTACCTTCTCACACTGTAGGACAATTTTTGCATTCCCAGTGCATGCAATCAATAATCTCAATGATCCCCGGGAACCCTTGCATCTTGCTCATACAGTCGTATTATTTTTTTACAGAATTTACATAAGCACTCTAATGCTATAGAACCTCTTATTTTGATGTATTTATCCACGCGTCTGCCGCCATACCATATGCTAACATCTGCATGGCCATGGTACATTATGCTAGTGGAGATATACCTTCTTTATTGGTTGAGTTAACCTGTTGGGTGAAGTAGTTGTGACTTCGTGATAGGTTTCAAACAATCCGAAGAAACCATGGTTTCGTATCTTGAATCGTCGATAAAACATTGCATCATCATACATAGGTTGATTAGCAAAGTAGTCATCAATCAATCTTTGGTTTACCGCTACATGATCTCTCTTGAAGTATTTTCTCTTCCTACAACATAGATAATCTTTCTCTATTTTGTTTTGCCGCTCTCTAAACCAGTTGACGATATACCTCTCTTCAATATGAGATTGTCTTTTGTAAGCTTCGATACAAAAGGAAGTTATGATGGATCCATTGGATCTATTTTTAGTAAAATGAGATTTGTGATATTATTTCATCAATGAAAGAATGAGTCCACATTTATAAAAAATCGAGTGGTTGAAATCGACGGAACCCAAATATGTATGAAATTCAGTTAATATTTGAATTTAAATTGAATCGTTGAAACCAACGAAATCCTGGGAAAAAATGAAATTTGGCAAATTAAAAGATAAGGATTCGATTTCTTACATTAAAAGTCAAAAGTCACGGATTACATTGATGAAAAAGTAATGAATTACTGACAAACAAACATTATTACATAAAGTGACAAAACACAGACAAATATTTGACAAACATTATAGGGAAAAATGACAAATAAACATTAAAGTAGAAAGTGACATTTAACCACTAATTTCCAAATAGATTGTGGCTTAAGTTCTCCAATAACTCTTTGCTCCGGTCATCGAGATGCTCTTTTTCACTTAACTTCATAAACATCTTAATCTTCTTAGTTTGCGTTCTTTCTTTCATCAATTGGTTTGCCTCCTCCTGCTTGATGGCTATTTTTTTCTAATTGTTCCAACTATTGCTCCTTCAATTGTTTGAATTCATTCCACTCTTCGTTGACGACTTCCAAGGCTGCACTCTTACCTTTCTTTTTACTTTTTTTTTTAATTCATCCATTTCCATTGGATGAACACTAGATCCTACAGAGTTAGAGTCACTTGCATCACTCTCGTGGGCTCTCTTAGATCCACTGCTTCCGAAACTGACTCTTACCTGACTACAATAACATGGTTGATCACCGACAGCGAGCCATTTTAACATTACATTGAAATATTATTCTTACCACTTGAATATAGTTCATTCTCTTTCGCTAGTACATCATTCTCTGACCACCCAGGTTGTTGCATACGCTTAGCGTTATCGTATGCACCAATCCATTTGCAAAATTTTTTGTTTACATAGTTGTAATGATTTCCGTACAAAACTTTATCACGCGGAGGATCAAATTAGCAATGTTCATTATAGTACTGAGCAATTTTGCCCTAACATGATTCACTTTTTTGGTTTCTGCTAACAACATTGTATGTTCCATATTTAATGCATCCATTCAGTAACACTAAATTTTACTCAGTGGCCCATTTGGGACTTTTGCGGCGGGTAGAGGTTGAATTTTCTGCATTTGAAGTGGCTTCACTAACACCACTCATCCCTCCGAAAGTCATTTGTGTAGAAAATCAAAGAAATTCAATTGCTCCAACATTCAGAACATTTTCATTACGTCGGATTAGAAGAGTAAGGGGTTGGTTGAGAGGAATATGACATCATCGATCCATAATATGGATGATAGTTTGGAGCAGATGATGGCATGGGGAAATTTGGTGGAAAATCATAATTTTAGACATTTTGGAGTTGGTTGAAAGATAGATTTTGAAATTGATAATTGTTGGGATTTGGGTAGTGAAAATGGTAATAAGTAGAACTCGTACAATTATTGTTAGAATCCGTTTCACAATTTTTTAAAAAAAATGTAAACAAGAGTTTATTGGAAAATAATTAGAAAAATATGGTAGAAATAGTGTTTTTATGTGTCTGAATGAAATAAACCAAGTCTATATTTATGTATATGATAAATTTTCACATGAAAAGTTTTTAAAAAAAAAATTATTTGCTATATAATAATTGATCTTAAATAAATAGGATGAGATAAAAAAATTTTAATATATCAATCATCAATAATGATAAAACATGTGTCATTACCATAACAATTAAAAAAAAAAAAATAGTATGTTACACTTGCTTGCTGCGAGTGTGAAAGTTTGATTGGTATCAAAAACTATATAAGTTGTGACTGTTACTTTATAACTAAATAATTTTACTGTCAAAAATAAAATTATGCTGAATTAAAAATATATAAAAACATATAAACAAAGTTTTCCTAAAATTATTATTATACATACTATAATAAAAAAATGTATTAAATAAAATTTAAATAAATAGTTATCAGTATAAATAATTGATCCAAATTTTTAAAAATACAAAACTTCAGAATAAACAAACATATAAAAGAGTTAAAAAGAAACAGTTAGAGATTGTAAAGGGCTTCAAGAAAAAAAAAAAAAAGACTAATTTTAGTTGTTAAGATTTAGAGAGTGTATTCAATTAAAGATTTTAGGTGATTTATTTTAAAATAATAAATCCGTTGTTATTCAAACATCAATTTTAAAAACCTTTATAAAATCTAATGTTATTTAACTTGTTATTTAAAAATGTAATCTCAAATTGACTGTTTTTAGAAATATTTTAAATAATGAATTTTATGAGATTTATTATGATTTGAAAGTGTTTTGGTGGGTTTGTTAGTAAAAAATATTAAAATCCAAATTTCATAGTTTAATATAAGATTGTAGAATGTTTTAATTAAAATTATTGCAACTTTCCTAATTCACCCAAAATCATTTCAAAATTCATTAAAAATCAAATTATCTTAAATTTTTCAAATACACCTCTTTTAATAAAATGTCAACAACTGTAATCTCAGTCAATGCCAAAAGATTCCCAATCCATTCAACAGAAATAAATTCACCTAATTTATTTTAAGTTTTCAACATATTATGTGCATTGATTTAAGAGTATAAATACTTATTCAATATGTGGAATATAAGTAGTCGTACAAACTACAATCCAAAACTTGTTAATCAAGTACATAACTCCTCTCTCCTCACCAACCTCATGAATCTTGTCTCCCTGCGTTTCCTTTTAAGCCAGAACAGAGCATTAAAACGCAAGAGCAGCAGAGTTATTCTTTAGGCAAGCGCGTGACGTATATGTGCTACTTGAGAATGTGGACTGGGCTCTTCGATGGGTCTTATTAGTTCAAAACGGTACTTTCAGTTTTTTTTTCTAGTTATGTTCTAAGAGATACTAGGCCTGAAATTATTACTTGGGATTCGCTCCGCTCCACTCCGAAAATTTGGATATCCAGAGGTTCTGTATCCGAGTCTGGATAATAAAACTATTAATCCGGCGGATCCAGATCCGGATAATATGTTTTTTAAATCCCGAATATCCAGATCTGTCATCTGTGTGTATATAAGAGATTAATCAATTTTTATTTCATAAGTAAGCCAATTAATTTTAATTCTATAGTTTTTTTTAGTGTTTTTTGGATTTATTATTTGAACATTATTATTTGATATTTTGAGATATCAAATGTATTAAAACTTTATATATATATTTAATTTGTCAATTATTATTAAATTTTTGATATAAAACTATTTTTTTTTGGATCCGGATCTGGATATACGTGGATATCCCAAATTTTAGACGGATATTCGGATCTCAGATATTCGGAAAGCTCGGATCCGGATCTGAATAATGATAATACATATCCGAGCGGATCCGGATCAAGATACCTTAAATTATCCGGATATCTGGATCCGTCTCAGGCCTACCAGATACCACTAATTTTTGGGGTGTATTCAATCAAGGATTTGATTTGATTTGTTTTAAAATCATAAATCCGATGTTATTCAAACATGGATTTTAAAAACTATTTTAAGATCCAGTGTTATTAAACTTGTAATTTTGAAATTAACTCTTAAATCCACTGTTATTGGTAATGAATTTTAGGTGACTTGAAAGTATTTTGGTGGGATTTCTTAGTTAAAAATATTAAAATCCAAATTCCATTGTTCTAGGTGAGATTGTAGAGTGTTTTAATTAAAATGATTGCAACTTCCCTAATTCACCCAAAATCATCTCAAAACTCTTTAAAACTCAAATCCTCAATTCATTTCAAATACAAGATTGAATACACCCCACCCCCCACCCCCCGATACAATCTCGCCCAAGATTAGCACTTGAATTATGCTATTTTTTATAGTTGGATATGAACCAGGAAGTGGATGAACACTTCGAGGAGCTGGATGGATCGAATGGACCGTCAAAAGATGCGAAAGTCTTCTGGTATTCCAAACCCTTGGGCAACTTTGGATATGACTCACCAAGTTGCTGGTTAAGGGGGAGATTATTGGATGTGATGCACCAAACAACATATTCCTCGCGAAGAACAAAAGAGAGAATGCAAACTCTTGAAAAGGAAAATTTTCGAATAAAATGATCAAATATGTTTTTCCAACAAAACAGAGTTTAAAATAAAAAGAAAATCAAGTATAGATAATTAATTGTGGTACAGAAATCTAAACTTAGGATCTAGCAAAACATTTCTTGATTTTGGTCAAAGTGGCCTCTTCGGCTTCTCGGTCACACTGCCTTTGTCGTGTCCATCGACCTGGATCACGGTCGCGAAGACTGTCTCGGACGTATGCTCACGGTCGCAAGGGAGATTAAGAAGGATGAACCTCAAGTCCGTCCTGAGCTGATCAGCTTGCATCCGGGTGAGTATCCCACACGGTAGATCCTCCAACTGGTCGAGAAATGGCGACCCACAACCAATCCCAAGGTCCGGATGGACCAAGGCAATATGGTCCCGATCCAAAGCTTCAGAATGCCTTTTTGGTTGAAGTCTTTCACGGCTGGGTCGAGGAATAGTCACCTCAGGTCGAGTTTCCATCATTAACGCACTTCCCGACATGTTGGGTCGATACGGAACATGGTACGATCGTGGGGCCTCGTCCTACGGTCGATGGGCCTCGTCCTACGGTCGATGGGACTCGTCCTGCGGTCGATCGTAGGGTCTTCTCGGGCAAACTCCATCCTGGTTTCCTCAGCTTCCGTCTTCGGGTCGTGATTATGTCCCTGCTCATCGTCTGCGGATCTGTCCTGGTCCATGTCCGTATCATTCCATCCCCGTTGAAAAGGATTTGCCCTTAAATCCGCTTCATCTGCAAGAAAATGAATTAAGTCAGAAATATTAAAACTGGAACTAACATTGCACTTACCTTGAAGATCAACTTGATACGCATTGTCATTGATCTTTTTGGTAATGGCAAATGGACCATCAACTCTGGGCATGACCTTTGATTTCCTCTCATTTGGAAACCGATCTTTCCTTAGGTAAATCCACACAAGATCCCCTTTCAAAGGTTTGATCGAGCCGGTGTTGATTAGCTTTATCCGCATATTGCTTGGTCATTTTCTCGATGTTTTCATTTGCCTTTTCATGAGTCTTCTTAACTTGTTCAGCTTTCTTTTTCCCATCCAAACTGCCCATTTCACTCAAAGGTAAAGAAATCAAATTCATGGGAGACAAGGGATTGAACCCATAAACAATTTCAAATGATGAAAACTTAGTAGCTGAATAATAACACTATTGTAGGAAAATTCAACATGAGGCAAACAATCTTCCCAAGTTCTTAGGTTATTTTTTCACAATAGCCCTAAGCAAAGTTGACAAGGTTCGATTTACGACTTCTGCCTGACCATCAGTTTGTGGATGACAAGAGGTTGGAAACAAAAGGTTTGTACCTAAGTTAGCCCACAAGGTTTTCCAAAAATGACTCAAAAACTTGGTGTCTCTATCTGACATGATGGACTTAGGCATGCCATGCAATCATACCACTTCTCTAAAGAACAGATCAGCGATATGCACAGCATCATCAGTAGTGTGACAAGGTATAAAATGAGACATCTTGGAGAACCTACCAACCACCACAAAACCAAATCCCTACCAGTTATAGTTCGAGGTAGTCCCAGCACGAAGTCCATTGAAATGTCTGTCCAAGGTTGGTCACAAATAGGTAAAGCGAGATACTTACCTATCGATTATTTTTTGGCCTTTGCATGCTTGCAAACCTCACAACTAATACATACCTTGATCACATCCTTCTTCAATCCTGGCTAATAGAAGTGATCCTGCAGGGTCTTAAGGGTTTTATCAATGCCAAAATGACCCATCAAACCACCACCGTGTGCTTCCCTGACCAGAAAATTTCTCAAAGAACAGTTAGGAATGCATAGCCGGTTAGAAAAGAATAAGAATCCATCATTCTTAAAGTATTTTTCTGAAGCAAACCTAGAGCTAGCATGATACGGTTCCTTAAAGTCTAAGTCTGAAGCATACATTTCCTTAATCTGTCCAAACCCTAAGACTTTAGCATCCATAACCGTGATCAAAGAATATCTCCTAGACAAAGCATCAACAACAACATTATCTTTTCCTTTTTTATACTTAATCACATAGGGAAAATTTTCGATAAACTCTACCCATCTGGCATGTCGTTTACTGAGATTTTGCTGACCTTTCAGATGTTTGAGAGTCTGATGGTCTGTGTGTACCACAAATTCCTTTAGCCATAAGTAGTGTTGCCAAGTCTGCAAGGCCCTTACCAGCGCATATAGCTCCTTGTCATAAGTTGATGTGAGGCTGGTCAGGCTCGGACAGAATCGCAGTCCCAAGATGAACACTCCGAGTTGGGCAGGATAATCCTAAGCTTCTTTGGCTCGTGAAGATCCAACAATGGGCATATTAAACCCAAGGCCTGATGCTTTCTTAAACGTTCCAAAAGGAGATAGGCGGTGGAACCTTAGAATGAGTTAGACAGGTAGCTCCAACAAGAGGTATATTAAACCCAATGCCTGATACTATCTAGGCCGCCTAAGACAATCTTTGGTAAGATAGAATGGTCACACAAGTGTTGTGGATACACTTGATACACCGAAGGTTCTTGGGTATTACACACCAAGAAGATCGAACAGTTCCAGAGGAACAAAGAGAATCACTCTCTCACAAAACACAAGGTTTCAACTCAAAAACATCTCTGTCTTTCATTAACCACGAAAATGTGTTTAAATAGCATACAAAGGTATTAAAAACTAGGTAGAATGTGTTAAAAACAAGGCAACTCGAAACTAGAACCTAGTTAATGCCTTAAACTAGTTTTTAATGAAGTTTGAATGACTTTTCAACTTAAAATGACTCTTGATCTGATTAAATTCGTCTGGCCTTTGTAGAATTGAGAAGTAGGCTTCTGAAATGGGCTTTGACAAGTATTCAGCAGGCCTGGTCGAATGTTGATCAAATCCAAAGTAGTCTTGATTTCCTTTGTTGAGAAGTTGAAGCGTTTTTAGGAAGGCTTCAGGAAGGGCTTCCTGAAAATGGATTTAGGAAGGTTTTAGGAAGGGCTTCCTGAAAATGGATTTAGGAAGGGGTTCCTAAAATCCGGGTCTTCATGCTCCTCGGGCGGCCTAAGTAACTCGCTTCGGCCGGGTAGAAGGGAACTTCGACCATCTGTTGATTCTGCCTGAACCAAGTGAGTTTTGGCACGTCCAGAATGTACTTCATAGCCACTTGGTCGAGTGAATCCTCCTTTAAATGTTGTTTTGAAGCCTGAATCTTCATGGTCCACCTGCTGCTTCCTTGATGGCTTGATCGGGCAGTCCGGTTTATGAAACAAGCCGGTCAGCCTCGTATCATCCCCTCCCACTTGAAAAGGATTTTCCCTCAAATCTATTTCATCTGCAAGAAAAGGAAATAAGTCAGTAAGGTTGAAACCTGAGTGCACATTATGCTTACCTTGGTTTTTCATGGTCCGGTTTCAAGACTTGAACTTGGCCCATCTTCAGATAGACTGATTGTTTGGGTCGAGCTGGTGCAATCTTAAACTTCCTGATCCTCTTCGATTGTTGTTTGTTCTGTGGCTGATCTGATAAGTGCATTGCATCACGAAATCCAAATGTGGCCTCATGAAGTTGTTCGGGTGGCCGAACTAGCTTACTATGGCCGAGATGGGTAGATCCTCGACCACCTCTTGATCCAACACGTCCCATGTGTGTTTTGGCTTGGCCAACTGGTTGATCATACACACTTGGTCGAAGAAAATGTCATATGCTTCCTGAGAAGAAGTCGGGATCACATGGTTGCATAAATGGCTCCATAAGTGGCCTAACCGGGTGATGTTGGTCTAGGATAAGACCGGTAAGGTTCTGGCCTCCAAAATGATGAGCTAAACCATCATGCTCAGTTACAGCTGGTTCTGGTGTGATATCCACGAGTTCTAACTCAGCTTCCTGTTCAAACAATGCTTCCACTTGATAATTCCTAGAGCTTCCCATGATTCTGTCAAAAGAAAACGGCTTAGACTCAGAGAATCGAAAGACTAAGTAGAATGCATAAGCATAGATAAGGTTATCCACAAAAGGATTGGGACTTCCTTGGATACTAGCTGGCGAAATCCAGATGTACTTCCAAGTCCTTGCTCTAGACTGATAAGTCTCTTGTAAGTGTCCACTGATTTCTTCCTCTGGGTACAGCTCCTTGTCAAAATGATCCAGCGGTCCATAATCATCTTGAATCACTCTTGTCTTTAGAACATAGTCTATAGCCTGTACTTTAACAACCACTAGAAAACCCAAATCACATGTGCAAAAGGAATTATCAAGCAACTTCCTAAGTTGCACAGACAAGTTTTCCTTGCTTAAAACATTCAAAACAAGTTCTAAATGTCTTTTATGAACTTCAAAAACTTTGCCACTAATGAGATTGTGATTGGAACTCCAGAAGTCCATAATTGATCTCCAAACAAGAAATATTGTACTAGAAAATGAAGTGATCTTGGAAAAGCTTTCTCCCAATTCATCATTTTCTAAAATCGTTATGCAAAGTTCATTGCAATGGTTTGAATCCCGCAAAACGTTTTCATGAAAGTGCTTCATCTTAAACAAGTTTGCAAATTCAGTTCTAGCTCTAAACAGCTCAAATGTTGTCTCACTTGAAGAAACTCCTAAAGAACAATCAAGGTCACGAAAGTCATCAGTCAAAACATATTTTGGCACAAAGAGATTCTTAAGTTCAAGTGTTTCAATGGTTGAGACCAACTTGTCAAAAACCAATGCAGAAACACAAAACTCTTTAGCTCTTTCCAATCCAAAACGTTTTTCCTCTTGAGCAGAAACCAAGACAAACAAATTAGGCCCTGTCCTAACCAAATCAAGTTCCTTACAGTGCTTTTGTGGGTAGTCATAAGGAAATGACATAAGGACCGGTTCTGGCGCAAGTTTGGTTGGCTGCTCCATGACTTCATTCGATGGCAAACTCTTTTGTACTTCCTCTGTTGAGTTTTCTTCTTGTACCTGTGACATAGAGACATTGCTACTCGGATGCTCCGGTTCTAAGATAGTTATCTCAGCACAAGTCTGCACAATTTCAGATTGAGAAGATGGAAGGGAACACTTAGCTTTAAGGGATTTTCTGAGAAATGTATGGTGCTTCCTCACGGTTTTGTTCTGAGGTTGCTGTTCTTCCTTTTTGCTTAAGTGTCTCTGGTCTTTTTCAATTTCCAAGGGGGTTAAGGGAACTAACTTGATCTTCTTTCCCTTGAATTCAAATGAGTATCTATTGGTAAGACCCTCATGTGTAACTTCACGATCATATTGCCATGGTCTTCCTAACAGAATATGACTGGCTTCCATGGGCAAGACATCACAAAGCACTTCATCTTGATATCTGCCAATAGAGAAAGATATCATCACTTGGCTAGTTACCTTCATCTCTCCATTGCAACTTATCCATTGAAGTTTGTATGGATGCGGATGTTTCTTGGTTTCCAAGCGAAGCTTCTTCACCATGGTTGTGCTTGCCACGTTTGCACAACTGCCTCCATCAATAATAAGGCTGCACACCTTGTCCTGGACTAAACACCTTGTGTGGAAGAGACTCTCACGTTGATCATACTTCACAGCTTGCTTTTGATCACTTTGAGTTTTTCCAGTCACCAATTGATCAGCTACATCCTGTGGTGCTTCTGAAGATGATGTAGACTCAGAAACTTCTTCCTTGGTGATGCTCTCATCATCATCCTTGAGCAGTATGGGTTCATTACTTGAAACAGATGACCTGCCATGACACAAATCGGTTTGGTCAGCATTAATCTCCATATTTGAAACTGCTTTCATATCTTTGTCGATTGACATGGTCTGGTCTGGCTCTGGCTCTTGGATAGCCGGGTTATCCTCTGAACAACTCTTCTCATGGTTTGTTGTGTCAGCTACCGAAGAAGGGGGTGTGGTAGTACTCTTACTATGGTTCTTCATCACAGCCATAAGTGCTTCCACCATCTGATTTTCCAGATCATCATAATGTTGTTGTCGGCTTAATGGGTCCTGAAGCTGTCTAACTTGATTATGACTCTTTTGATCATCACAGCTGTAGAAATCAAATTCTGTTTTATCCCAGGCCGGTTTAGAACTTTTTCTGGTTCTCCTCATAGGCCTCTCTTGTGGTTTTCCTGGTTGTATCCAATCCTGCACACAGTCAAATTTTTTAAAAACTGATTGACGTTCACCTCTCAAAGAGTGTTGTTTCTTTCCCAAAAATGATTTAGTAGATGGATAGAAAACTCTCTGATGTGGACTCTGCTCCTGTCGTCTAGGTTTCTTCTTAAGACCAAACATGTTGTCCCTGCAAACACTAGCAAACAAGATTAGAAGCAAAAGATTTCCTCACAAGTGTTTCTCTCAGACTGTTTCTCTTAAGCGATTTTGTTCCCTCAGTGAATTCTCCAAGTTCCAAAGGATCTAGCAATTCAAACTCAATGTGCTTTCTCCAAAGAACCAAATGGTGAATCAAGAAAGAAGAGAGAAGATAGACAGTTGAAAGATTTTCTTGGCTAGTTGATTGACCAAGCCCTCCTTTACAGATCTCTCTTTTGTTTTCCTTTTCTTTTGAATTCGGTTTTGCTTTTCTCTTTTTCCTTTTTTTTTTGTTTTTTTTTTTTATCTAGGATTGAGGCTGGCTCAACTAGCAAACAGATAGACAGAAAAAAATTACAAATGATAGAAGAAGGTGGAGAGGTGAGAAAGGCGGATTACAAATCGATACCAATGAAGGAGTGGTTTGCTCTGATACCACTTGATGCGAGGCTGGCCAGGCTCGGACAGAATTGCAGTCCCAAGATGAACACTCCGAGTTGGGCAGGATAATCCTAAGCTTCTTTGGCTCGTGAAGATCCAACAATGAGCATATTAAACCCAAGGCCTGATGCTTTCTTAAACGTTCCAAAAGGAGATAGGCGGTGGAACCTTAGAATGAGTTAGACAGGTAGCTCCAACAAGAGGTATATTAAACCCAATGCCTGATACTATCTAGGCCGCCTAAGACAATCTTTGGTAAGATAGAATGGTCACACAAGTGTTGTGGATACACTTGATACACCGAAGGTTCTTAGATATTACACACCAAGAAGATCAAACAGTTCCAGAGGAACAAAGAGAATCACTCTCTTACAAAACACAAGGTTTCAACTCAAAAACATCTCTGTCTTTCATTAACCACGAAAGTGTGTTTAAATAGCATACAAAGGTATTAAAAACTAGGTAGAATGTTTTAAAAACAAGGCAACTCGAAACTAGAACCTAGTTAATGCCTTAGACTAGTTTTTAATGAACTTTGAATGACTTTTCAACTTAAAATGATTCTTGATCTGATTAAATTCGCCTGGCCTTTGTAGAATTGAGAAGTAGGCTTCTGAAATGGGCTTTGACAAGTATTCAGCAGGCCTGGTCGAATGTTGATCAAATCCAAAGTAGTCTTAATTTCCTTTGTTGAGAAGTTGAAGCGTTTTTAGGAAGGCTTCAGGAAGGGCTTCCTGAAAATGGATTTAGGAAGGTTTTAGGAAGGGCTTCCTGAAAATGGATTTTGGAAGGGCTTCCTGAAAATGGATTTAGGAAGGGGTTCCTAAAATCCGGGTCTTCATGCTCCTCGGGCGGCCTAAGTAACTCGCTTCGGCCGGGTAGAAGGGAACTTCGACCATCTGTTGATTCTGCCTGAACCAAGTGAGTTTTGGCACGTCCAGAATGTACTTCATAGCCACTTGGTCGAGTGAATCCTCCTTTAAATGTTGTTTTGAAGCCTGAATCTTCATGGTCCACCTGCTGCTTCCTTGATGGCTTGATCGGGCAGTCCGGTTTATGAAACGAGTCGGTCAGCCTCGTATCATAAGTGGAATAGTTCATGGTAACTCCTCCCAACTTCTCGCTAAAGAAAGCAACTGGTCTTTCTTCCTGCATCAACACAGCACCGATACCAACTTCTAAAGCATCAAATTCAATCTCAAAGGTCTTAGAGAAATCAGGCAGAATAAGTAAAAACGATTCCTCTTGTGCTTGTTCCATTTGAATCCCACACTTTTCTTAATAACTTCCGTGAGTGGTGCTGCCAAAGTGCTAAAGTCCTTTACAAATCTGCGGTAAAACCCAGCAAGGCCATGAAATCTTGGGACTTCACCAATGGTCTTAGGAGTATGCCAATCCCGAATGGCCTTCACCTTTTCCTCATCCACTCTGATGTCATCAGCCCCTAAAACAAAACCAAGAAACACGAGATTATCTGTAGAAAATGTGCATTTCTTAAGGTTAGCATAGAGCTGTTCAGTCATAAGCACTTCTAGAACCGATTTCAAGTGCGACAAGTGTTCTTGCAAACTCTTACTATATACCATTATATCATCGAAGTAAACAACTACAAATATGCCAATGAATTATCTAAGTTCATGGTTCATCAACCTCATAAACGTACTAGGTGCATTAGTAAGCCCAAATGGCATAACTAACCATTCATACAATCCTAGTTTAGTTTTAAAAGCAGTTTTCCACTCATCTCCTTCTTTCATCCTAATCTGATGGTACCCACTTTTCAAATCTATTTTAGAAAATACACTTGAACCGTAGAGTTCATCTAGCATATCATCAAGACGAGGGATAGGATGTTTATACTTAACTGTTATTTGGTTGATTGTCCGGCAGTCAACACACATCTGCCAGCTTCCATCTTTCTTGGGCACCAAGAGAACAGGTAAAGTACAAGGACTCATTCTCTCACGAATGTATCCTTTTTCCATGAGCTCACCGATCTGTTTTTGCAGCTCCTTGGTTTCCATATGGTTGGTTCGTTAGGCCGGTCGGTTTGGTAACGAGGCTCCCGGCACAAAATCAATTTGGTGCTCAATACCGCGTATGGGAGGCAATCCATTCAAGTTTTCTTCTGGGAACACATCGCCCAAATCCTGCAATATTTGCTTGAGTTCACTCGGAAGCTCCGGTGTATGGTCAGACTTAACCATTAGTGTCTCCTCAAACAAAAGAAGAATCATGGGTTGTTCAGAACAAAGAGTCTTTCTTACCTAGCTTGCATTGTCATAGAAGTTAGACTTCTTACCCTTAGCCTCGGTATGGGACTGATCTTGGTTGTGGATTTCTTTGAGCTGAAGTTGATCTTGATGAACTTTGTGAGGATTTAGAGGCGCAAGTGTAATCTTCTTCCCTTGATGCTCCACCGAATGGTGGTTAGAGAAGCCATCATGCATCACTCGCTTGTCATACTGCCATGGTCGTCCAAGAAGTATATGGCTGGCGTCCATAGGTATAACATCACAAAGGTTGTTGTCCTTATATCAGCCAATAGCAAGAGTCACTTCTACCTGTTCTTTGACTTGCATCTCACCAACATCATTCAACCACTCCAGCTTGTATGGTCCTGGATGCCTTGGGTTTCCAAGCCTAATTTCCTGACAAGAGACTCACTAGCCACATTAATACAGCTCCCACCATCGATAATTAGGCTACAACACTTGTCTTGAATAAGGCATCAGGTGTGAAAGAGGGTTTCTTGCTGAGCTTGGTTATCGATCTTCGTCTGGACATTCAAAGATTCTAGTCACTTGCAACCTTCCTTTATCAGGCAAGTCTAAGTCTTCCTCCTTTTCCTCTTCCTCATCCAACACTGGGCCAGTGTCCTCCTGGTCAGTTTCTGACTCAGTCTCTCCATTGTCTCGTAGGATCATTACTCGGTTGTTTTGACATTTGTTGGCATAGTGGCCTAACCCATGACACTTAAAGCGTTTGATTCTCTAGCTTGGTTAGGAGATGCTTCCTGCTTTGGTTTGTCAACAACAAAAACCGGGTTAGTTTTAAACTCAGTTCATTCGGAAATGAGCTTTACTCTTGTCTTGCTGATTGGATTTTGAAAAGGGTTCGTAGGAAGGCCGAGTGAAGCTCTTTCTCTTGACTTGTTGTTCCACCAGAATGACCTTGTGCAACATCTCAGCCAAACTGTCATACTCTTGCAGCTTCATGCGATCTTGGATCTCTCGATTTAGTTCACTGAGGAATCGTGCCATAGTAGCTTCAGGATCCTCATCAACGTCGGCTTTCAGCATCAAGATCTCCATTTCCTGAAAATAATCATCAACACATTTTGTTCCTTGCGTTAGTCATCTTAACTTCTGATGAAGTTCTCTCAAGTAATGACTGGGCACAAATCACTTCCTCATAAGGGCAAGAAGTTCGTCCCAATCCGCCAATGGCTCATCTCCTTGCCTCCTCCTATTTGTCACAAGTTGATCCCACCAGTTTAGTGCATAGCCATTAAATTCAGTAGAAGCTACACTTACCTTTTTACGATCTGAGAAGTTTTGACAATCAAACACATGTTCAATCTTCCTTTCCCACTCAAGGAAAACATCTGGATCATTTTTACCATTGAACGAGGGAATTTTGAGCTTTAATCCTCCAAGACTGTCGCTTGAACGTCTGGCCTCTCTAGCAAAAGGATTATTAGCTTCTCTCCCACGTATTGGTTGTCTCCTGGCAGGTCTCATCTGGCTGTGGTCGGAAGAAGATCCACTATCATCCTCTTGATCCGTCCTGATCTGAGTTCTGGTCCTTCTTCTCTGTGTGGCTGCCTGTCCAGTTTGTTGATCCAGTCGGATCCTATCGAGCTGTGCATGCAGATCTTCCATACATATAGTCATAAAATGCTTAAGCTCGCTAGTTAGTGCCCTCATTTGAATATTAGATAAACCGGCACCAACTCCTTCCCCTTGCTCTTCTATGCTTGCCCTGAAACTTTCTTAGTAAACAAGTTAAAAGATAACAACTCTCTCTCTCACACACAAACTCGGTTTCCTCTCAAGTGTTTCACTCTTCAAAACTTTCCTCCGATGTTCTAGGTAAGCAATCCGATCAAATCCAATGTTTCACTTCCCAAATCACCCAAAGAAAAGATAGAAGGTTAAGAGTTTAATTTTTTTGGAATCCGATTTAACCACCTCCAGGTCGGCTTTGTCCTTAGTAAACTGGATTTCTCTTCAGCCACCCTAACCGGTTTTCTCCTCGGTTAATAGTACTATTTTTCTTTTTATACTTTACCAGGGGTAAGATGATGGCCCAGATTCTAGATAGAGAGAGAGAATAAGTGTTTTGGAATTTCTAAAGAAGATGAATAGATGAGAAGAAGATAATACCCTTTCAAGTGTGCTCTGATACCACTTGATACAATCTCGCCCAAGATTAGAACTTGAATTACGATATTCTTTATAGCTGGAAATGAACCAGGAGGTGGATGAACACTTCGAGGAGCTGGATGGATCGAATGGACCGTCAGAAGATGTGAAAGTCTTCTGGTATTCCAAACCCTTGGCCAACCTTGGGTATGACTCACAAAGTCGCTGGTTGAGGGGGAGATGGTTGGATGTGATGCACCAAACAACAGACTCCTCGCGAAAAACAAAAGAGAGAATGCAAACTCTCGAAAAGGAAATTTTTCGAATAAAATGATCAAATATGTTTTTCCAACAAAACAGAGTTTAAAATAAAAAGAAAATCAAGTTTAGATAATTAGTTGTGGTACAGAAATCTAAACTTAGGATCTAGCAAAACATTTATTGATTTTGGTCAAAGTGGCATCTTCGGCTTTTCAGTCACACGGCCTTTGTCGTGTCCATCAACCTGGATCACGGTCATGAAGACTGTCTCGGTCGTAGGCTCACGGTCGCAAAGGAGATTAAGAAGGATGAACCTCAAGTCCGTCCTGAGCTGATCAGCTTGCATCTGGGTGAGTGTCCCACACTGTAGATCCTTCAACTGGTCGAGAAAGGGCGACCCACAACCAATCCCAAGGTCCAGATGGACCAAGGCAATATGGTCCCGACCCAAAGCTTCAGAATGCCTTCTTGGTCGAAGTCCTTCACGGCTGGGTTGAAAAATAGTCACCTCAGGTCGAGTTTCCATCCTTAACTCACTCCCCAGTTGCGTTGGGTCGATACGGAACACGGTACGGTTGTGGGCCTTGTCCTGCGGTCGACCGTAGGATCTTTTCTGGTAAACTCCATCCTGGTTTCCTCAGCTTATGTCCGCGCGGGTTGTGAATACGTCCCTACTCATCGTCCGCGGATCCGTCCTGGTCTATGTCTGTATCACTCCCCCCCCCATCTTTTCTGATATTTTCTGTTTTTTTAACAAAAGATAGTGGTAGTGTACTGCATTCAATACTACTAATTAAAGATATTTAATTCAGATTCGGTCAAAATTGTGTTCGGTTTTTCCAATTTTTTTTTTGTTTATAAAAATTAGTTACGGTTTTTCCATTTCTTTTTTGTTTATAAAATTTAGTTACAATATTGATACTATATCTAGTATGTAGATCGGTTTGAATATCTTTACTTTTGGTTTATTCGATTTTTAACCAAAGACCATAATTATATTTGGCTTTTTAAAAAAATTTGAAATTTTGTGAGTTTGAGTGTATATGATTAAAAATTTGATTACTAAAACATAGAAAATACTAATATTATTATTTAATATTGAAATAAATAATATTTAATAAAAATAAATAAGTTGTCTACACAAAAAGTAAAAAACAAATCCAATTTAAATTTAAATTTATGAAACTGAAAAAAATTAGTAACTTTAAACTAAATAAAGAATAATAAAATCAAAGCTTTAAATATTATGATTATATCTATAAAATATTTTACATATATAGATAAAAATTATATTGTTTACATATGAATATATTATCATTAATCGGTTTTTTCGGTTTATTTGGTTTGCTTACTTCATAACCATCATATATTCATATATAACAGTTTCTACAAAAATTAGTATGGTATAAACAAAATCAAATTATATTCTTTATTTTGGTTTGGTATAGATCAATTTGGTTCGATTTTACGGAAGTGAACACTTCTACTACTAATTTTTGCGGTAAGAGCTACCAATTTAAACCTTCGTTATTGAATAATCAAACTGCATGCATTTTAAACTCAATTTTAGGTTATAAGTTTACTTTTGTTGGACTAAAACTCTACGAAAATATTGTTTTTATCGATTAATATATATAGATACCCACTTTTTTTCCAAAGCCAAATTCAACATATAGACTACTCACTTTGTGATTTAGAGGTATGCCTTTTTTTCTGAGAGCTAGTATCACATTATGAAAACTAGGACTTGTTTAGACATTTCTTTGTCTTTTTCTATAGGTTAAACGCAGCAGTAAGCATTGCAGGACATGTAATCGGTGTGTTGAAGGGTTTGCTCACCATTGCACCGTAAGTTTTTTTTTTTTGGCTTTTCTGAAACTGCTGTTTTGTATTGGACCACTGATGATATCTATAAGCTTTCTCAGTGGCTCAATAACTGCGTTGGGAAAAGGAATTACACCACGTTCATACTCCTGATAGTTTTCGTCTTGCTCATGGTGTGTGTATTAACTATATTGCCTCTCTCAACCACTTGAAACAGAAACCTGGAAAGTTCTGGCTCATTCGAGTAACTATATTGACTGGCTTTTGTTGCAACAGCTAATGATATAAGGTGGAACAGCCATTGCCGTATTTGTCAGATGTTTTGTGGACAAGAAAGGGATGGAAACCGAATTGAAGAGAAGGCTTCATGTAGAGTTCCCTAGATGGGCTCTTGCTACAATATCTGTATTATTCCAACTGCTCTTTATATTTGCTTCTTTCTCACGAATCTAATGTAGCTTCTATTTGCTCATGAAGTCTGTAATGCTCTGTGTTATTACAGGTTATGCTGGTTTTGTTAATGGACTATGGCTCGACAGGTATAGGGAAGCTTTTCCTCTTCCATGTGGTCCTCATAAGAAAGGTGACTCTTACAGTCTCCTAGCCACGAAGCTCTTTGAATGACTCTGTTTTCGATTTCGTTCTTTGACAAGTAGTGCTCAAATACTTGCAGGGGATGAGAACATATGACTATATATTAGCCATGAGGGAGGAGAACCAATTTGCAGAAGTGGACCCTTGTGATGAATTAGATTCATCTTCAGATGAAAGCTCAGATTTTGTTTCGCCTGAAAGACCAAGACAAACGTTCATCTCTAAGTTTATGTGCAGGAATACAAATGAGGTGAATATAAGCAATCATAACTTTTTCATCCGCTTCTCTGGTTCTCACTTTCAAGGCTTCTCAAAGATTATATTCTGGTTTTGATAGAATCATCAGAAGAGACTATCCATAGATATAGAAGGAGATGGGTGTTCACCTTCTTCCACGCTGAACAACAAGAAACCGGGTTTTCATGTAAGCATAAACCCATGGAAACTGATTACATTAAGCAGTGAAAAGGCTCTACAAGCAGCTGAGAAAGCAAGGGACTGAGGAGGCCGAAACCGACTGATGAAGATTCACTTAAGCCACTTCCATTAGAGACAAAATTCTAACTTTTGTTAGATCCAGACAATAACAACACTGTGCTACCACCACCAACATCAACATCAACATCTGCAGCAGTTAAGCTTCAGGTCTCACAGGGGAAGTTCTCTAGACCACGAAGAAGGTTCTCAGGCTTTTCTTCCACTGCACCATCGCCAAAGCAAAAGTACAGGAGTAACTTTGACTAGAAGCTAACGGAAGTCTCTAAGGAGCTCGAAAGTTACATCTCAAGACAGGTTTTGTGTTATGTGATAAAGCAAGATGAACGTGAAGGTCACCAAGATAAAAAAAAGGGAAAAAAAACAAAGCGTTATTTCTGAGGGTGTTGTTGATCAATTCTGTTACTTGTTTTATGGGTGGTTGATGTTCTCAGTCTCTCATTTAAGATCCGATTGAACTTTTGCCTCGTCTTGTTCAATATTTATATAGTGTATATATATATTTATGAGATGCCAAAAAATGGTTATTTTATTGATTTATTTGAGAAAGAATCAATAGTCTTGTAGAAACAAATGGATTTATTATTAAACTAATTTAATTGGAGAGACTAGTTTAAGAAAGAATTGGTGGTGTTGGAGCTTGCGAATTCACTCGTTAACTCAGTTTATCAAAGCAAAGTGAAAGTACAGAATAAAACGACATTTTAAATTACATTAATTGAAAAAACAAAAAGTCAAAAAGAGAATTTGGAGTTTTGCAGTTTGGGAGAGCAGCAGTTAATTCATCTTCTTCTGATGTGTTTTTTCCAAGTTGTTGAGCCCATTCCCCATCCCCAAAGGTAGTCATCTCTGAATCTATATCCAGAAAAGCTTCATATCCAAAACATTGTTGAATCAATTCTTTGTGAATAGGAGAGCCAACAATACCTCCAAGTGGCTCACCGATGCATTGGTTCATTGGGAATTCTATCGTTTGTTCTTATATGGTTTGATTCATCACAGGAACATTGTCTTTTTTCTCAAGTTGTAATTGAGGAGCTGAGTTTCTAATGACATTTTCTTGTTGTTGTAGAGTCTTCTCAGGAACCGTTGGAAACGCATTGTTCTATCCTTTATAGTGATCATATGGCTGAGCGACCATGGAATATAATGTTGTTCCTCCCAGGCTTAAATCATTATAATCGGAACCTGTGTTGGATCTGTATGTTGTCCGAAAAGCTGGCTTTGGTAATCAGTTTGCCAAAACTGCTGTCCCGTTGGAGAGAGATGGGTGGCTTGTCCAAGAATCTTGTTTTTCTGTTCAGTAAGTGATAAGTTTAAGTCTTCTCCAAAATGTTGTTGCTGAGCAGTAAGTACTCCAAGAGCAGAAAGATCATTGTTCTGTCCTAAATACTAATGATTTTGAGCCGAACATAAAGAAGAGGAGCTTAAGCCTTGATGTTCCATCATACCTTGATCATACGGTTGAGCAGATGAAGGAGCAGAATACCCATTCCATTGCTGCTGTCCTCCATGGTTTGAGCCGCGTATGTATGATTTCTTTCTTGCCTCCAAAACAGGTTCGGGTACTGTTGGTGGTGGTCCTTTATATGTGAGAGATAGGCCTCTTGTGGTCCAAGAAAATGGTTTTGTTGGTTACATTGGAACCATGTCTTGTCCCAAGTATTGATGAACTAAGGATGGACCAAAATACTCATTCCACTGTTGATCCTCATTCAAAGCTTGATTCATCATCATTGTAACCTACAAAGGAGCCACCGTCTCTTGTCCTATATACTGGTTTCCGTACTCAACCATATCTCCAAGCCTTAACCATATCGCTCCATGTGTCCAAGGATATGGTTTTGCTGCTGAACATAAGACTCAAAGTCTTGATGTTGCTCCATGCCTCTATTCAATATTGGATAGTTTGAGTCTTTTTCCATAATCTGTTGGTGTTGAGGAGCAGAGTATCAGACAACCTGATCATAAGAACCAGACCCATTCCACTGCTCCATCCCTTGAGCTTGATGAGTCTCACCAGAAGCAGCAACAACATGATTAATACTGGTCATACGGGTTTGAATGTTATTCTCTATCAACGTCGAACCATCTTCCCGTCCAAGTCTGATCATTATAGGTGTGAGCCTTGGAGCATATTGAGCATTTTCTTTACGCGGATTAAACCGGATGCGGCGGAGAATTACTTCTTGGAATCCCGGTTTATCCAAAACAATCCCGGTTGCCCCTGGAGGTTTTTTCCTCGTGACGAAGTAAAACCACTCGTTCTCATAGAAACTGACGTGACTTACGTGCTGAAGAAGCCAGGGTTCTTTCTCGTACAGATTATTAATGTCGGTCACGAACCTAGATCATTTATTTCTTTCGATTTTCCGGCGAAGGATGTTGACGAGCTCAACATTTGTGGGATTGAAATGTGATTGCTGACGAGGGAGTTGAGACTGGTGAGTCACCTTCATAATCATGATTGATGATTCTGAGAAACAAAAAAGTTGGAGCTTTCTTAATTAGGCCTATACATATACTGAGAGTGCAACAAATAAGATATAAATAGTGTCGGTCTCAGACACTAAATAGATTAAGTATGTTTAACGCGATCGATATATTAAATAAAGCACGTGTAACACGATATCCAATTATAAGCTTGTTTTATTAATACTGTTTGTGAAAATCTAAAACAATATTTTTTGAAAAACAAAAAAAAATCTTAAATCAATTTTTTTTGTTAAAAGAAAATAGTATATATTAAAGCAAAACTATAATAGATAATGTAACTAATTATACTATTTTCAAATTTTAATTTAGACAATATAAAACAAAATGACATGAAAAGAATTCTAATTCTTGGAAACATAATCTTAATTAATTATAATCCAAAATAAGTTTTACAAATATCAGAACAATAATTTTTTTTACATTTATCATTATCTTACTCGAATCAAAATTATATTAAAACAAAACCAAATTAATCAATATTAGTTAAGTATCAAAACTTTAAATTAATATTTTAGAAACAAAATATTAGAAGCATATTGATTAGAAACAATATTGTTTTTTGTTTAATATATTTTTTAACTCTGAACCAGAACCAATATATATATGTATATATATATATATATATATTTTTTTTTTTTTTTTTTTTTTTTGGCGCTTGCAAAAATGACCTATAATTTGATGTGAATTTCAAAAGTAACCCTCAACTTTTCTCTCTCCAACAAATGCCACATTGTCTCCTTTCTAACCTTAGTAGATCTGATAATTCACGAAAATGCCATTATTTATGAATATATTTGATTTATTTTCTTCACTTGTTCACTTGTTCATGAAAATGTCATCGACATCAATTCTTCCAACCACCATTAACAACCAGATCTGAAGCTCTTAATGCTCTACCCACCGCAATTTAACCCCTTAAAACCCACCATTTGAGTTCGCCAACTCATTTTTTGCCATTTTCTCTTGATTTTCATCTCTAAAACTCATAAATTCTAAATTTTCCAAATTTCAGACTCGTTTATATGTGCATAGTAGGTGATTCTTGCATACATAGAGTCTGGGTTTCTTTGGTGGTGGTCAGCCTCACAGTTTTTGACAGTCGACGAAGCTAAAAACCAGATTCAGGTAATTCAAACATGATTTTCTGGGGGTTTTCCATCTGTTTCGCGGAAGTAGACTTCATTTGATGTCTACTAGTCAAACCATAGGTTAGTTTTGCATTTGACCATTTGTCGAGTAGACTTCATTTGCAGTCTACTATTTTGCTTTGGTAAGAAAAAAATATAGGACATATCATACTCGTAGTGGTCAGGTTAGTTTTGCATTTGACCAAGTGGAGGGCTTTCCGGAGAAGTCTACATTTAAGTGAGGTTAATATTGCATTTGACCAGATTTTGACTTTTATAGTAGACTGCGGGTGACGTCTACTGAGGTTACTTTTGGGGTTGTCGAAAACATCAAAACATTGACCATTAATATCATTTAAATAGTAGACTTCACTAGCCATCTACTGAGGGCAGTAGACTGTTATCGCAGTCTACTATTAATTTAATTGTAAATTTGGTCAACACCAGAACTAAGCAAGTAGACTTCACTAGCCGTGTACTAGGAAGTAGACTTTTTGGAGAAGTCTACTCAGATATTTGAATTGCAAAACTAACCAGAGAGAAGTCTACTAAATAAAGTAGACTTCTTCAAGAAGTGTACTGTTTCCAGTAGACTTCTTCAAGAAGTCTACTTCTGATATGAAGTCTACCTCGGAAAGTCAAAGTTTGGTCAATTGCAAAACTGACCCATTTTTCGGAGTAGACTTCAAGTGAAGTCTACTTTTGCAATTGACAATTAACGAATGCAGTCTTCTCTAGACGTCTACTCGGGCGAGTCTATTCGTTAGACTTCACAGAGAAGTCTACTCCGTAATGACTTTATTAAAGTTGTAATTATAGCATATTTATAACGAATTTTTAAGATTTTCTTGTTCATGCGTTGGTTTTAGCATACCTACTTGCTTGTGTGTGAGTTTCACATGATTATTTGTTATATGCATTGCTGAATCAGTTTTCTTGTTTCATATTTCAACTAGGTCACTAATAATAGACGTCATTTGGAGTCTACTCGCTAGACTTCACAGAGAAGTCTACTCCGTAATGATTTTATTAAAGTTGTAATTATAGCATATTTATAACGAATTTTTAAGATTTTCTTGTTCATGTGTTGGTTTTACCCTACCTACTTGCTTGTGTGTGAGTTTCACATGTTTATTTGTTATATGCATTGCTGAATCAATATTCTTGTATCGTATTGCAACTAGGTCACTAATAGTAGACGTCATTTGGAGTCTACTCGTTAGACTTCATAGAGAAGTCTACTCCGTAATGATTTTATTAAAGTTGTAATTATAGCATATTTATAACAAATTTTTAAGATTTTTTTGTTTATGTGTTGGTTTTAGCCTACGTACTTGCTTGTGTGTGAGTTTCACATGTTTATTTGTTATATGCATTGCTGAATCAGTTTTCTTGTATCATATTGCAACTAGGTCACTAGTAGTAGACATCATTTGGAGTCTACTCGTTAGACTTCATAGAGAAGTCTACTCTTTGTACTTAGATTTCTAATGTGTTTTGATTGTCTTTTTTACAGAGAA
This sequence comes from Iljinskaea planisiliqua, assembly GCA_900108845.1. Classification (NCBI taxonomy): domain Eukaryota; kingdom Viridiplantae; phylum Streptophyta; class Magnoliopsida; order Brassicales; family Brassicaceae; genus Iljinskaea; species Iljinskaea planisiliqua. Next base: position 306,525 of record FNXX01000029.1, on the reverse strand, counting down.
TGGTGGTTCTACCAGTTGTTTACGGAGTATGGATGATGCAAATCAATCTTAGCATTTCGAAATGGATAAATACAAAATCAATATTTTGCGCCTTTGTGTAACTAGAAAGAGCATGGATACTGGGAATGTCGATGTGAAGGGACGTGAGGAAGATTTATTATTCTTTGTTCAACTACCGCATATGCTTAAATGCATGTATGATACTAAGATAATAAGAGACAGACTCTATTTATTATTCTTTGTTCTTGTGTCAAATTTTGCAACACAAAACATGTTTGTTTTACGATTGAAGACCAACTTTCTTATGAGATGATTATGTAGCTTGGAGCCTTTTGTAATCAAGCTAAGCTTTTGTTGCCAACTTAGCCAATATTAAACATGGCAGATGAACTGCAATCTGGTTTGGTGAATACTGTCGTGATTTGAATTAATTAAATAATTGAGAACTTTATATTTCATATTTTTCTTTTTCTTTTTGATCAACATTTGCGTTATCTTACGAATCATGTTTAAAAAGAAGATACATATGATACAAGGAAGAGAAAATGTGAATCATAGATTGGCTTCTTGCTCTTTCTTTTTCTTCCTTCGTTCGTGGACTACTAGTTTTTTTGAGAAAAGGTATTCTATTGATTGCATTAAAAAAGAAAGAAAGAAAAAAGACAGCCCAGCCAAGGCATATGTTTTTGGGCTAAATCCAATACATTACATCAAAAGGATAATAAGTTACCAGCCCAGTAGAAGCCCAATCATGTGAAGAAACCCAAGTGAACCAAATCTAAAGTAGAAGACGAAGTGGAAATGTCAAGAGCAACATGCAGAGTGATCGATTGGTCATTAGAGAGGTGCCGTTGAGAACCAGTGTTGAAGAGAGGCGGAGGCAAGTAGTGGACTCGTGTCACGGATGGTTGTGGCTCTATTTCGGATGGTTGAGTCAATGGTTTTGAGAATGGAGTCAACTGTTCAGTATTGCTGCCTATGGATGCGGTGATTCCGCTCTGTCCAAATGTAATAAATGGCACATTGCCATGAAAGAAGTCCAAGTAGTTTGAGGGGTTTAGAAGCTCCTCCAGATTCAAGAAACCCAAGGTCCGAATTTACAGTCTCCGGTTCTCATGTTGACACTCAGGCTGATCAGGTCGCTGGGGAAAAGATTGTCCTTTTGAGGTATTCGAGGAAGGCGCACCAGATTGGTATGTTCCTGTATAAGCAGTCCCTGAAGGAGATAACAGCACGATTCCATAAACAGAGCTCGATCCAATAGACGGTTGAGTTCCAGGCGAAAGCATTGCAGTTAAAGAAGCCTAAAAAAAATCGACTGATTCACTTAAGCAAAAAAAGGTAGCAAATGAAGAATTTAAAAAAGCTGAGTTAAAGAAGGCGTTTGATATAAGAATAAATACCTGGTAAGGATTCCAAACAGGGTATGTAACCATTCCTAGAGGTAGAACCATTGGAGGACCGTAATGACTTGGAAGATAGGAACCAGGTAAAAGAGAAGGCCTTGCCAAAACTAAACCATATTGTTGAGACAAAGGCACGGATTGAGACTGAAGCGTTGGATAAAAAGTTTGAACTCTGACTTGAGTGCTAGCCACAGATAGAGAAGTGCCACACTAACCAATTGTGTGAGGACAAAAGCTACACCCCGTGACGTTCCACATAAGACCAACTGAAGAGTAAAGAGTGATTATACCGGGAAGAAGTCAGTTTTATATGCAGCCCAGAAGAATATAACTGTCATCATTGCCATGTAGATCCCAAACACAACATCAGTCGCAAAGATCTTTCACCCTGTCTTTTGGTATTGTCATAATTGTGCCTACAAAGTCATTGCCACAAGAGTTGATCAATACAGCAAGACTCCACAGAAACGATATGAACCAGCTAAAAGTTTAGATAAACTGCAACACTAGACCCATGTAAAAATAATAAATGAACCATCGTTCAGGATGGCGATGATAAGAACCATGAAGGGTGGGAAGTCAAATTTCCATATGAGAGTACCATAACCATGAAAATCAAGTTGCAACGGGAACCTTGAAAAAAGAAAGAAGCTCGGAAAATCAAGTGCTGACTTACGACAATACGGATTGTGATGGAAACCGCATAGATCTGTCCTGCATTTGATGTGAAGGTGGCTTCTCTGGATGTACCGTGAGATCGCTCCGAACTAAAACCGTAACAAAACAGCAGACATTAGAGAACCATTTAACCAAGATAACTGAAGAGACAGAGAGAAAAATCACAAACCAGAGTTTTATTTTTGAAGGGGACGAAGAGAGGCGTATGGAATAGTGGCTGAAAAATCTCGGAGGAAGCCGGGGTGAACCCAGCAAGAGAAAGGTAATAGCATTTCTATAAGAGATCCACGGACCTGGAGAAGTCGGAAGAAGAATCAGAGGAAATGGAGGGGTCTTGGCGTCTACAGTGTTGTTTGAAGATGGACTGGATCATCTTCCGTAACTTGAGCCAATCTTTATCTCGGTCTCTTCGATGGTGGAGCCGGCGAACCTTGCGGTGGCAATGAGAGCCTGAAGAATCAGAAGAAGTCAGATGAGACATAAAAGAAATTTTATGAACAAAGAATCTAGGGAGAAGAAGAGTTAGATCTGAAGAAGAAGATGACGACGGAGAAGAAGAGAACCAAAGGAGAAGAAAAAGGGTTTTTTTTTTTTTTTTTGAGGCCGAGATGAGAAAGCCGAAGAGATAAGGTTTTACGATATACCCGGGAATAATAAAATTTAACCAAAATTTACCCGGGATTAGTATTTCATGGCCGAAGTTTTCGAAATTAAACATAGGGTTATTGAAAAATTATTAAATTAATTTTGTTTCCGCCTATTTTATTTCGTTTCCCGCTTTAACAATTTCAATAACTTCATAAGAAGTCTATTAATTTGAAGTGACACAGACTTCATGACGAAGTCTTCCTCACCCTAAACCTCGAATGAACAGTACACCTTTAACCCATAAATTGATAAGTTACATAAAATCTAACATTAAACAATTTACTTATTATTATATTCTTAATTTTTCTTTTTAAATAAACTTAAATGTAATATTAAACTCTAATTTATATAGATTTCTTTTTATCAAAACCATAACCATACTATTTATCCATATCAAACTCTATACTCCAACATTACATGTATTTGGTTTCTACTCTCATTTATCTCCATTCGCTTAAATTAACTGATTTTTATTAAATTTTAATTTATATAGGTAAAAATTATGTATGTGTTATTTATCTATACAATTTTTTTATCAAATTATTTTTAAAAAAAATTATAATTAAAATCTAAGATCTAATCACGGAGTAGACTTCATATTGAAGTTATGAAGTATACTATTATACTTTTACATAATATGAAAACTTTATTTGTTTACAATGACTGAGTTTTATGTAATTTTATTTTATATATGTGATAATTACGAATGTGATATTTATGTATACAAATTTTTTTTATCAAATTAATTTTTATAATTAAAATCTAAGATCTAATCACGGAGTAGACTTCATATATAAGTTATGAAGTCTACTATTATACTTTTACATGATATGAAAACGTTTTTTTGTTTAAAATGACTGAGTTTTATGTAATTTTATTTTATATAGGTGATAAATATGTATGTGATATTTATGTATACACATTTTTTTTTATCAAATTAATTTTTATAATTTTTGTAATTAAAATCTAAGATCTAATCACGGAGTAGACTTCATATAGAAGTTATGAAGTTTACTATTATACTTTTACATGATATGAAAACTTTTTTTTAAAAAAAATGATTGAGTTTTATGTAATTTTATTTTATACAAGTGATAAAAATACGTATGTGATATTTATGTATACAATTTTTTATCAAATAAATTTTTATAATTTTTGTAATTAAAATTTAAGATATAATCACGAAGTAGACTTCATATAGAAGTCTACGTTTAAGCAGTAGACTTCATGAGTAGACTTCTCTCAAGGGTTATAAGGGTCATTTTCCTTTGTTTTTTTTTGTTTGGTCGTTAGGGAGAAATTGATACTTTCACTACCTCTATGGGTTACTTTTGTCGAATGTATAGTAAGGGGTCTAGATTTGCATTCAAAACCAAATAATGGGTTAAAATCAGCAATTCCCCCATATTTTTTTTTTAAAGCGAACCCAAGTAAACAATTATCTGAAATTAAAATATTTTCTAAATACAAAATTTAAAACTGTATGAACCAAATAACTGAATGCCACCCCCTAAAAAAATCATCTACTGTATATGGCATACTATCTAAATGAAAATTTTATAAACATATATGGTTTTTTTATCATTTTTTGATAATAAATTAGATTATGATCCATTAATACATAGAAATTAAATTTGATTATTTTAATCAAACTAAAATTAAGATGGCATGTACAATACAAAAAACATATATATATATATATATATATAGATATATAAAATATAAGTTATGAAAATTATAAAAATATCTTACCAAGTAATCACGATATCGATAAAAAAATTTGTGGATATGAATACAATCCTCCTCGATTCTCCCTATGTAGATGTTTAGCTTCCTACTTTTGAATTAGATGACAAACACTCTATGTATCTTACTATAATCAAATATTATCCATTTTTATTTTAAACTGCAATATTTAATATTATAAAAGCAAACTTGTGATTCGATACAGTGATATATATATATATATATATATATGGAAAATGTTAATTCAAAAAAGAAAAAGTATATTAAATATGGTGAGAAAATAAATCCAATTTAATTGGTAATATAATAATTATTATTCAAAGTTTTGAATAGAAAAAATATGTGATAGAATTTGAAAATTTAAAAAACAGAATAAATTAAATAAACACGATTCAAATAAATAAAAGTTACTTTTAACATGTGTCTCAACTTGCTAATTTGATTAGAGAATTAATTGGCCAATGTAAGAAATCTAATATCCCAAAACATAAATTCTGTGGTCTAATCAAGTCTCAATGTATCTAAAATACTCAGCAAGAAATATCTTTTATAAAAGTAATCAAGTTTACTTAAGTCCAACATTATAATTATCTCAATCCACTATTCACTATTTTTGGCGAGCAAACATAATTTCAAACAAAAGAGTTTTTTTACAAACAACAATTTTTTAATGATTTTTAATCAATAATATTATTTTATGCTTGTTTTTTTTTTGTTGAAATGATAATTTTATTGATAAAAAATGAAAATATATACATAATTTGAACATTTTGTATGTAAATTTAGAGAAATTGTCTGGAAAAAAAACAGAGCTTAAAGTAAAACAGAGCTTAAATGGACAGATTGATTACAGCACACAGGGGAAGGAAATATGTGACTGTCCATCTAGTCATCAGATTACTGGAGAGATCCTTATGGGCTGAGAGAAACGATTGGATACAAGTACCACACGTCTTGGTCTATGACCTAAGTCAGGAAGGTAGCAGAGCTAGGAGGAAAACTAATCTTAGCAGAATAGAGTCTATCTTGCTCAGGTTGTTTCCATTAATTGATCTTGCTGTAATTGTCTAGTCCGAGTTTGTTTGACCTCCGAAGAGACCTACGCAGAGCCAATGCCATATCATAAAAGAATAAGGACATGCATAGAAAATGTATGATTCATGACAACACCATTGACACCTCCTATCACCAGTGGAAAGTCTATCACGGAAAGCTAGCCAAGCGATGGAACACCAACTTTTTTGTAAGGTAAGCATAGTTTCTTCCCCTTGGTTGTGTCTCCGTTCCTTTTCTGCAACACCAAATGTTTCTGTTCTGTCTGCTTCTATACATGCAGTTAGATTCTAACAAATCAATGCTGATGAAAGCAGAGCGTCATTTAACTTATATTCTTCCTGATTCTGTTGGAAACTGTTCAATTTCTGGCCGTGGACAATGTTTTTTTTTTGTTTTCTTTAGGTGTCTTCATGCCTATCCTAAGGGAAACGAGGTTGATTACTTGTCTCTAATTGCTGATTCAGAATCATTGCCTTACCAAACTTCATGCATGATGTGAAGGAAGGGTTTTTGGTAAATGGAGACCTCTTGGTTGATGCGGAGGTAGATGTTCTTGAAGTTATTGGCACATTGGATGAACCAAAGGAATCTGAAGAAGCAAACAGACCTGTGAAAAAAAACAAAGCCAAACGGCCATGGTGCGGAGTCTTGTGATTTGCCCAAAAAATCTCCATTAGGACAGGTAAAAAAAAGAATGTAAGTGGCTTTCAAGTTATTCAGGAACTCTCTAATTAATATTTTCTGGAAGCAGACATTGCATTGACATATGTGAAAAGTGCGGGTTTTAAGGTGGATTGGTTGGAGAAGAAGCTTGATTTAGTGAAAGAAAAGAAGGAGAAAGAGCAATCTTGTTTGGCTCGGCTACAAGAAATGGAGGATAATTTACTGATATTGAAGCAAAAATGTTCAGACATGGATGCTCTAGTGGAGAAGGAGGAGGCAGTGTTGTCGGCAACAAGAACTCCTCTGTCATTCGATAACTTGAGCTCTTAGGTTTTCTGGTATCTTAGTTTCTCCCTTGGCTTTAAGGATAATAGGTTCTCTTGTAATGAAATTGAACTTATGCTTGAAGTTGTCACATTTTGTGAAATAAGTATATTTTATAGCTATGATCTGTCAAAGTTTCGCCTATTAAATAAATCTGTCTGGAATTTATATATGTTGTGGGGAAGTTCTTAGGCAGTTATGTAGAAAGTTGTCACATTTTGTAATGCATTGAACAGAGCTTGGCGTTTGAAGTGTTGTGACATGGTTATGAATTTTGATGGTAAAGCAAACCTCTCTTATATATGAAAACAGAGAGTTGCATTTGAAAAGTAGTGATCAAGTCCGTCGGCTCTAGCTGGACTTTTTTTTCTTCTTTTAATCGACTGAGCACTTGTTACTTTGCCACTATTACAAATTAATAAAAAAGTTTATAGCTTTTCTCTCAAGGAATCTTCAACAATTAAAAAAAGCGTCGATGTAAATGGGTTTCAATTTTTTCTTTCACAAGCTAGAAAATATTGTTGAATCAATTCGTTGTAGATAGGAGAGCCAACTATACCTCTAAGTGGCTCACCTATGCCTTGGTTCATTGGAGATTTATGACTTGTTCTTCCATGGTTTGATTCATCAAAGGAACATTGTCTTTTTCCTCAAGTTGTAATTGAGCAGCTGAGTTTCTAATGACATTTTCTTCTTCTTGTTGACTCTTCTCAGGAACCGTTGGGACACATTTTTTTGTCCTTTATAATGATCATATGGCTGAGTTAACCATGGAACATAACACCTCTCCTCTAAGGCTTGATTCATCATAATCAAAACATCTGAAGGATCTGTATGTTGTCCGCAAAGCTAGCTCTGGTAATAAGTTTGCCAAAACTGCTGTCCCACTGGAGGAAGATGGGTGGCTTGTCCAAGAATTTGTTTTGCTATTGAGTAAGAGCTAAGTTTAAGTCTTCGTCCAGATGTTGTTGCTGAGCAGTAAGTACTCCGAGAGCTGAGAGATCATTGTTCTGTCCTAAATACTGATGATTTTGAGCCAAACATAAAGAAGAGGAGCTAAAGTCTTGATGTTCCATCATACCTTGATCATATGGTTGAGCCGAATACGAAGTAGAATGCCCATTCCACTACTGCTCCTCCTCCATGGTTTAAGCCGTGTATGAACGATTCCTCTATTGTCTTCGAAACAGGTTCGGCTACTGCTGGTGGTGGTCCTCCATAAGTGAGAGATAAGTCTCTTGTGGTCCAAGAAAATGGTTTTGTTGCTGACATGAAGATTCTCCAACAAACTGACCACATGAACCCAAACCTTGCTGATGTCGAGCAGCCAAGCGTTGTTCTTGATGATGAATCATTGGACATTGTGTTTTTGGAACCATGTCTTGTCCCAACTATTGATGTGCTGAGGATGGACCAAAATACTCATTCTACTGTTGATCCTCGTTCAAAGCTTGATTCATGATCATTGGAACCTACAAAGGAGCCGCCCTCTCTTGTCCTAGATGCTAGTTTTGGTACTCAACCATATCTCCAAAACCGTGACCATATCGCTCCATGTTTCCAAGAATATGGTTTTGCTGCTGACCATAAGACCCAAAGTCTTGATGCTTCTCCATGCCTCCATTCAATATTGGAGCCGAGTATTGAGTTCCTTTACCACCAAAAGCAGCAACAAAATGATTAATATTGGTCATATGGGTTTGAATGTTATTTTCTACCAACGTTGAAACATCTTCCTGTCCAGGTGCGATAATTATAGGTGTGAGCCTTGGAGAATATTGAACACGGGTTTTTACTCAGTTTGACCAGGATTTAGGAGAGAGCTACTTCTTGAAATACCGGTGTATAAAAACAAAACTCATGCATCACCCAACCTATAATCATTTCATCTTTCTCTGTGTCGGTCTTGGATTTGGCTCTGAAGCTTATATTCCGCATAAAACTGATCTGAACTCCATCTTTGTCCATTATGTGAGTCAAAGTACCAGTGATTTTTCATTTACCTGACCCAATTATCTATTGGCACGGTCTCTACGAGTCTGCTTTTTTTTGCTCCTGGAGGTTTTTTCCTCGTGACGAAGTAAAGCCATTTGTTCTCATTGAATCTAACGTGACTTACATGCTGAAAGAAGCCAGGGTTCTCTCTCGTACAGTTTATGAATGTCGGTTACAAACCTACATCTTTTCATTCTTTGATTTTCCGACAAAGGATCGTTATTTTAATCCCACAAATGTTGAGCTGGTCACAATCATTCGCCGGAAAATCGATAGAAAGAAATGTTCTAGGTTCGTAACCGACATTCATAATCTGTACGAGAAAGAACTCTGGATTCTTCAGAACGTAAGTCACGTTAAATTCTATGAGAACAAGTGGTTTTACTTTGTCACGAGGAAAAAACCTCCGAGAGCAAAACAAGCAGACTCGAAGAGACCGTGCCGACCGGTAATTGGGTCAGGTAGATGGAAAATGATTGGTACTTTGGCTCACATAACATACAACAATGGAGATAAGATCGGTTATATGGGGAATAAAGCTTCAAAGCCAAAGCGAAGAGCAAAAAGCAGAGAAAGATGAAATAATGGCAGGTTCAGTGATGCATGAGTTTTTTTTGATAAACCGGGATTTCAAGAAGTAATTATCTCCCGAATCTGGTCAATCCGCGTAAAAACAATGCTCTATATGCTCCAAAGCTCACACCTATAATGATCACACCTGGACGGGAAAATGGTTCGAAGTTGGTAGAGAATAACATTCAAACCCATATGACCAGTATTAATCATGCTGTTGCAGCTTCTGGTGGTGAAGGAATTCAATACTTGGATGTTCCGGTTGAGACTCATCACGTTCAAGGGATGGAGCAGTGGAATAGGTCTTATTTTGGTGATCAGGTTGTCTCATACTCGGCTCCAATATTGATTGGAGGCATGGAGCAGCATCAAGACTTTGGGTCTTATGATCGGCAGCAAAACCATATCCTCCCACACATGGAATGATATGGTCATGGTTTTGGAGATATGATTGAGTACCAAAACCAGTATCTAGGGCAAGAGACGGTGGCTCATTTGCAGACTCCAACGATTAAGAAATGAGGTTTGGAGCAAGGATCAACAGTAGAACGAGTATTTTTGTCCATCCTCAGCTCATCAATTTTTGGGGCAAGACATGGTTCCAATGACACAATGTCCAATGATTCATCATCAAGAACAACACTTGGCTGCTCGACATCAGCAAGGTTTGGGTTCATGTGGTCAATTTTTTGGAGAATCTTCAGGTCAGTAATAAAACCATTTTCTTGGACCACAAGATACCTATATCTCCCTTTTGGACAACCACCACCAGCAGTACCCGAACCTGTTTTGGGGACAAGAGACGAATCGTTCATACGCGGCTCAAACCATGGAGGAGAAGCCGCAATGGAATGGAAATTCTGCTAACTTTACCACCAGAAGCAGCAACAGAATGATTAATACTGGTCATATGGGTTTGAATGTTATTCTCTACCAACGTTGAACCATCTTCCCATCCAGGTGCGACAATTATAGGTGTGAGTCTTGGAGAATATTGAACACGGTTTTTACTCGGTTTGAATCGGATTTAGGAGAGAACTACTTCTTGAAATATCGGTGTATAAAAAAAAAACTCATGCATCACCAAACCTATAATCATTTCATTTTTCTCTGTTTCGGTCTTGGATTTGGCTTTGAAGCTTATATTCCACATAAAACTGATCTGTGCTCCATCTTTGTCCGTTATGTGAGTCAAAGTACCAGTCATATTTCATTTACCTGACCCAATTACCTATTGGCACGGTCTCTTCGAGTCTGCTTTTTTTTTTTGCTCCTGGAGGTTTTTTCCTCGTGACGAAGTAAAACCATTCGTTCTCATAGAATCTAACATGACTTACATGCTGAAAGAAGCCAGGGTTCTCCCTCTTACAGTTTATGAATGTCGGTTAAGAACTTACAGCTTTTCATTCTTTGATTTTCCGACAAAGGATCGTTATTTCAGTCCCACATATGTTGAGCTGGTCACAATCTGTAACATCCCGATTTCTGGTATATGTGGAGAGGTTAAAAGAAATGATTTGGCTACCTATGTCACCAAAGTGCACTTACCTTTTCGGTCACACATCCAGAGAGAACTCCAGAGTTAAGCATGCTTGAGCTGGAGTAGTCAAAGGATGGGTGACCTACCGGGAAGTCATTCGCGGTACCGTGTGAGTGAGGCCAAAACACGGGGAACGGTCACGTGGTGATTGCAGGGTCAGTATATCATGACTTTCAAACCTCCCGGTTAACGCACCGACCGTCTGACAGGGGTGGGCCGGCCCATGGGCCTAGTGAGAGGACATGGGGGCTCACTGGTAGGGGCGGTTGGGGCGTTATAAGTGGTATCAGAGCCGGTTAGCCGTCCCAGTTCTGACCTAAGAGGCGGTTTGGGATCTATCGTGGTGCGCAACGAGGACGTTGCGCTCTGTGAGTGGGGGTGAATTGTAACATCCCGATTTCTGGTATATGTGGAGAGGTTAAAAGAAATGATTTGGCTACCTATGTCACCAAAGTGCACTTACCTTTTCGGTCACACATCCAGAGAGAACTCCAGAGTTAAGCGTGCTTGAGCTGTAGTAGTCAAAGGATGGATAACCTACCGGGAAGTCAATCGCGGTACCGTGTGAGTGAGGCCAAAACACGGGGAACGGTCTTGTGGTGATTGCAGGGTCAGTATATCATGACTTTCAAACCTCCCGGTTAACGCACCGACCGTCGGACAGGGGTGGGCCGGCCCATGGGCCTAGTGAGAGGACATTGGGGCTCACTGGTAGGGGCGGTTGGGGCGTTATACAATCCTTCACCGGAAAATCGATAGAAAGAAATTTTCTAGGTTCGTAACGGACATTCATAATCTGTACGAGAAAGAACTCTGGATTCTTCAGCACGTAAGTCACGTTAAGTTCGATGAGAACAAGTGGTTTTACTTTGTCACGAGGAAAAAACCTCCGCGAGCAGAACAAGCAGATTCGAAGAGACCGTGCCGACAAATAATTGGGTCAGGTAGATGGAAAATGACTGGTACTTTGGCTCACATAGCAGACAACAATGGAGATAAGATCAGTTATATGCGGAATAAAGCTTCAAAGCCAAAGCGAAGAGCGAAAAGCAGAGAAAGATGAAATAATGACAGGTTCAGTGATGCATGAGTTTTTTTTGAAAAACCGGGATTTCAAGAAGTAATTATCTCCTGAATCTGGTCAATCCGCATAAAAAAATGCTTTATATGCTCCAAGGCTCACACCTATAATGATCGCACCTGGACGGAAAAATGGTACGAAGTTGGTAGAGAATAACATTCATTCCCATATGACCAGTATTAATCATGCTGTTGCTGCTTCTGGTAGTGAACGAATTCAATACTTGGATGTTCCGGTTGAGACTCATCACGTTCAAGGGATGGAGCAGTGGAATAGGTCTTATTTTGGTGATCAGGTTGTCTCATACTTGGGTCCAATATTGATTGGAGGCATGGAGCAACATCAAGACTTTGGGTCTTATGATCGGCAGCAAAACCATATCCTCCCACACATGGAGCGATATGGTCATGGGTTTGGAGATATGATTGAGTAACAAAATCAGTATCTAGGGCAAGAGACGGTGGCTCATTTGCAGACTCCAATGTGTAGAAATGAGGTTCAGAACAAGGATCAACAGTAGAACGAGTATTTTGGTCTATCCTCAGCTCATCAATTTATGGGGCAAGACATGGTTCCAATGACACAATGTTCAATGATTCATCATCAAGAACAACACTTGGCTGCTCGACATCAGCAAGGTTTGGGTTCATGTGGTCAATTTTTTGGAGAATCTTCAGGTCAGCAATAAAACAATTTTCTTGGACCACAAGAGACCTATCTCTCACTTATGGACAACCACCACCAGCAGTACCCGAACCTGTTTTGGGGACAAGAGACAAATCGTTCATACGCAGGTCAAACCATGGAGGAGAAGCCGCAATGGAATGGGAATTCTGCAAACTTTACTACCAGAAGCAGCAACAGAATGATTAATACTGGTCATATGGGTTTGAATGTTATTCTCTACCAACGTTGAACCATCTTCCCATCCAGGTGCGACAATTATAGGTGTGAGTCTTGGAGAATATTGAACACGGTTTTTACTCGGTTTGAATCGGATTTAGGAGAGAACTACTTCTTGAAATACCGGTGTATAAAAAAAAAAACTCATGCATCACCCAACCTATAATCATTTCATCTTTCTCTGTTTCGGTCTTGGATTTGGCTTTGAAGCTTATATTCAGCATAAAACTGATCTGAGCTCAATCTTTGTCCGTTATGTGAGTCAAAGTACCAGTCATATTTCATTTACCTGACCCAATTACCTATTGGCACGGTCTCTTCGAGTCTGCTTTTTTTTTGCTCCTGGAGGTTTTTTCCTCGTGACGAAGTAAAACCATTCGTTCTCATAGAATCTAACGTGACTTACATGCTGAAAGAAGCCAGGGTTCTCTCGCTTACAGTTTATGAATGTCGGTTACGAACCTACATCTTTTCATTCTTTGATTTTCCGACAAAAGAACGTTATTTCAATCCCACAAATGTTGAGCTGGTCACAATCCTTCGCCGAAAAATTGATAGAAAGAAATTTTCTAGGTTCGTAACGGACATTCATAATCTGTACGAGAAAGAACTCTGGATTCTTCAGCACGTAAGTCACGTTAATTCGTTGAGAACAAGTGGTTTTACTTTGTCACGAGGAAAAAACCTCCGCGAGCAGAACAAGCGGACTCGAAGAGACCGTGCCGACAGATAATTGGGTAAGGTAGATGGAAAATGACTGGTACTTTGGCTCACATAGCAGACAACAATGGAGATAAGATCGGTTATATGCGGAATAAAGCTTCAAAGCCAAAGCGAAGAGCGAAAAGTAGAGAAAGATGAAATAATGATAGGTTCAGTGATGCATGAGTTTTTTTTGAAAAACCGGGATTTCAAGAAGTAATTATCTCCCGAATCTGGTCAATCCGCGTAAAAAAATGCTCTATATGCACCAAGGCTCACACCTATAATGATCGCACCTGGACGGGAAAATGGTACGAAGTTGGTAAAGAATAACATTCATTCCCATATGACCAGTATTAATCATGCTGTTGCTGCTTCTGGTGGTGAACGAATTCAATACTTGGATGTTCCGGTTGAGACTCATCACGTTCAAGGGATGGAGCAGTGGAATTGGTCTTATTTTGGTGATCAGGTTGTCTTATACTTGGCTCCAATATTGTTTGGAGGTATGGAGCAGCATCAAGACTTTGGGTCTTATGATCGGCAGCAAAACCATATCCTCCCACACATGGAGCGATATGGTCATGGTTTTGGAGATATGATTGAGTAACAAAACCAGTATCTAGGGCAAGACACGGTGGCTCATTTGCAGACTCCAATGATTAATAAATGAGGTTTGGAACAAGTATCAACAGTAGAACGAGTATTTTGGTCCATCCTTAGCTCATCAATTTATGGGGCAAGACATGGTTCCAATGACACAATGTCCAATGATTCATCATCAAGAACAACACTTGGCTGCTCGACATCAGCAAGGTTTGGGTTCATGTGGTCAATTTTTTGGAGAATCTTCAGGTCAGCAATAAAACCATTTTCTTGGACCACAAGAGACCTATCTCTCACTTATGGACAACCACCACCAGCAGTACCCGAACCTGTTTTGGGGACAAGAGACAAATCATTCATACGCAGGTCAAACCATGGAGGAGAAGCCGCAATGGAATGGAAATTCTGCAAACTTTACTACCAGAAGCAGCAACAGAATTATTAATACTGGTCATATGGGTTTGAATGTTATTCTCTACCAACACCGAACCATCTTCCCATCCAGGTGCGACAATTATAGGTGTGAGTCTTGGAGAATATTGAACACGATTTTTACTCGGTTTGAATCGGATTTAGGAGAGAACTACTTCTTGAAATACCGGTGTATAAAAAAAAAACTCATGCATCATCCAACCTATAATCATTTCATCTTTCTCTGTTTCGGTCTTGGATTTGGCTTTGAAGCTTATATTCCGCATAAAACTGATCTGAGCTCCATCTTTGTCCGTTATGTGTGTCAAAGTACCAGTCATATTTCATTTACCTGACCCAATTACCTATTGGCACGGTCTCTTCGAGTCTGCTTTTTTTTGGCTCCTGGAGGTTTTTTCCTCGTGACGAAGTAAAACCATTCGTTCTCATAGAATCTAACGTGACTTACATGCTGAAAGAAGCCAGGGTTCTCTCCCTTACAGTTTATGAATGTCGGTTACGAACCTACATCTTTTCATTCTTTGATTTTCCGACAAAGGATCGTTATTTCAATCCCACAAAAGTTGAGCTGGTCACAATCCTTCGCCGGAAAATCAATAGAAAGAAATGTTCTAGGTTCGTAACCGACATTCATAATCTGTACGAGAAAGAACTCTGGATTCTTCAGCACGTAAGTCACGTTAAGTTCTATGAGAACAAGTGGTTTTACTTTGTCACGAGGAAAAAACCTCCGCGAGCAAAACAAGCAGACTCGAAGAGACCGTGCCGACAGGTAATTGGGTCAGCTAGATGGAAAATGACTGGTACTTTGGCTCACATAGCAGACAACAATGGAGATAAGATCGGTTATATGCGGAAGAAAGCTTCAAAGCCAAAGCGAAGAGCGAAAAGCAGAGAAAGATGAAATAATGACAGGTTCAGTGACGCATTAGTTTTTTTTGATAAACCGGGATTTCAAGAAGTAATAATCTCCCGAATCTGGTCAATCCGCGTAAAAAAAATGCTCTATATGCTCCAAGGCTCACACCTATAATGATCGCACCTGGACGGGAAAATGGTACAAAGTTGGTAGAGAATAACATTCAAACCCATATGACCAGTATTAATCATGTTGTTGCTGCTTCTGGTGGTGAAGGAATTTAATACTTGGATGTTCTGGTTGAGACTCATCACGTTCAGGGGATGGAGCAGTGGAATAGGTCTTATTTTGGTGATCAGGTTGTCTCAGACTTGGCTCCAATATTGATTGGAGGCATGGAGCAGCATCAAGACTTTGGGTCTTTTGATCGGCAGCAAAACCATATCCTCCCACACATGGAGCGATATGGTCATGGTTTTGGAGATATGATTAAGTACCAAAACCAGTATCTAGGGCAAGAGACGGTGGCTCATTTGCAGACTCCAATGATTAAGAAATGAGGTTTTGAACAAGGATAAACAGTAGAACGAGTACTTTGGTCCATCCTCAGCTCATCAATTTTTGGGGCAAGACATGGTTCCAATGACACAATGTCCAATGATTCATAATCAAGAACAACACTTGGCTGCTCGACATCAGCAAGGTTTATGTTCATGTGGTTAATTTTTTGGAGAATCTTCAGGTCAGCAATAAAACCATTTTCTTGGACCACAAGAGATCTATCTCTCACTTATGGGCAATCACCCCCAGCAGTACCCGAACCTGTTTTGGGGACAAGAGACGAATCGTTCATACGCGGCTCAAACCATGGAGGAGAAGCCGCAATGGAATGGGAATTCTGCTCGCTACTCGGCTCAACCTTATGATCAAGTTATGATGGAACATCAAGACTTAAGCCCCTCTGCTTTATGTTTGGCTCAAAATCATCAGTATTTAGGAAAGAACAATTATCTCTCAGCTCTCGGAGTATTTATTGCTCAGCAACACCATTTGGGAGAAGACTTAAAATTATCTCATACTCAACGGCAAAACCTGATTCTTGGACAAGCCACCCATCTCCCTCCAATGGGACAGCAGTTTTGGAAAAATTATTACCAGAGCCAGATTTACGGACAACATACCGATCCAACACAGGTTCCAATTATGATGAATCAAGCCTTGAAGGAGGAGCATTATGTTCCATGGTCAGCTTAGCCATATGATCATTATAAAGGACATAACAATGTGTTCCCAATGGTTCATGTGAAGACTCAATAACAACAAGAAAATGTCATTAGAAACTTAGCTGCCCAATTACAACTTGAGGAAAAAGACAATGTTCATTTGATGAATCAAACCATGGAAGAAAAAACCATATATCTCCCAATGAACCAAGGCATCGGTTAACCACTTATAGGTATATTTCGCTCTCCTTTTCACAATGAATTGATTCAACAATGTTTTGGAGATGAAACTTATCCAGAGATAGATTCAGAGATGACTAACTTTTGGAATTAGGAATGGGCTCAACAGCTTGGAAAAAAACACACCAGAAGAAGAAGCTGAGTTAGCTGCTGCTCTCGCAAACTGCAAAACTCCAAATTCTCTCTTTGAATTTTTTTTGTCCAATGTAGTTTTTTAAAAAATGGCAAGATCTATTAATCGAAAGAACCTAAGCAAGATAGACTTTATTCTACTAAGATTAGTTCTGCTCTTGACTTAGGCCATAGACCAAGATGTGCACTACTGTATTCAATAGTTTCTCTCAGCCTATGAGGATCTCTCCAGTAATCTGATGACTAGATAGAGCACCACATATTTCCTTCCACTGTGTGATGTTACCAATATGTCCATTTACCCTCTGTTTTTACTTTAAGCTTCTTTTTTTGGCAGACAATTTCTCTAACTTTCCAATGTCCAAACAATGTATATATTTTCATTTTTTATCAATAAAATTAACATTTCAACAAAACATAAACAAACATAAAAATAATATTATTGATTTAAAATCATAGAAAATTGTTGTTTGTAAGAAAACTCTTTTTTTTGGAATTCTGATAGCTCGCCAAAAATAGTGAATGGTGGATTGAGATAATCATAATGTTGGACTAAAGTAAACTTGATTATTTCCTGAGTATTTTACATGCATTGACAGCTGGTATCCAACAAACACCCCCCCCCCTCCACCCCAGTTCGTCGAGGGATGAGAATTGAGATCAGTGAAGTAGAAGAGAATATTGTGGGTTTGACGTGAATTGGATCGGCTTATTTATGATGGTGAAACTTGTTGCAAAGTTTGAAGTCTGAGATGTCGGAGCTTGAAGGAATCTTTAGATGCAAGATGATTGCGGCTCATTGATGAATACTTGTGATTCTTGCAGATGCTCTTGATTTGGCTTCATTTATGTCCTATCTGAGTCAGAAAGGTTGTGGACTTCAATGTTATAGTCTTTTGTAACTCCTTGGGAGGTTTTAAGTAATGAAAACGTTATTTTCATAGTGTGCAAAAGTAATAGCTGCCTCAGATATAGATTACTTGTGTTTATTTTTTTTTGATGAATTCTTCATCAAATCAGTTCGATTGGAAGTGACTAACTCCTTGATTCTCAAGGCAAGTCGAGCCTCCGAGGTGCAAGACTTACATCTGCTCATATGATAGAGGCTTGCGTTGGCTCGACTTATGATCCAAAGATATTCCGCGGTATTAGTTCGGCAAAGAGCGTTTCAAGCAACAAGATCCACTCTATGTTGAATACCGATGGGAACCTAGTTCGTTGATCGAGTATAAGTTTTCAGGATGAACCCAACTTTAAAGTTGTGGATTATTTCACCAATGCATTTTCGAGAAACACTAAAAATAGTCATCTGGCCAGGATCCCGATGTGAAAGATAGCAAAGAGGTGAAGTCAGTGAAAAACTCTTAAAGATTTGTTCGAGCTGTAGGGGAGTTTAATAAATAAGGGATGACCTCTTGATGAAATGACAGCTCGTGTGTGAGCTTGAGATGGTTGAGTGGTGAGCTTATCCTGATAACTTGGTGAGCTCATGCATTGCCATGTATCACGTCATCACCATGATTGAACCTATAAATTTTGAATACTTTGAATTTGCTGACATTTTTGGCCAAAAACTCATCCGCTCCTCCTCATTCAATCCTCCTTCTCGAATTTTCACTCTAGAATCTCGTTATTACTAAAATTTCATTGTAAGGCTCTTTTTATGAGTTTGTGAAAAAAAAATTGGTAGCTTAAAGGGTCCTTAGTGAAAATCATAGGGCATGAGTTCTCTTCCTCGTCTATTTCTCTCTTAACATGGGAATTGCGTATTTAGTGAAAATAATAATTTTTGTTATATATATGTATGGATGGTTTATCTAGGAATGAAGAAGAAGATTTTGGCAATTGGTTACCTGAGCCGCCATGCTACGAAAGTGTCTGTACAGTGCTGTTTTGGAGTAAAACATCTGTCTTACTCTTAAATTAAAGTAGTACTGTAACAAGTAGGAAAAACTTTAAAAGGTAAGATATTTAGGTTTACACCACAAAATCATGACGTATGAAGTATTAATGATGAGCAACAAGGCAAGAATTTAAAACTAGATAATTCAATATGATAAGTCAAAATTATTTGAATGACTAGAATCTACTAGCATTCAACAAGAATCCAACTTAACTTGAAACATAGTAGAAACCATTAATAGTTACTACACAAAAGTAAATCATCCAAGAAAACCATTTCTATGTTGCCTTGTGTATGCATTAATATACATGTTGATATCTCTTTGATGAACTGTACGAACATCTCCATCAAGACAATATTACAATCTTATACTGCTCAGTCCTATAGCTAAGTTAAGAAGAGCGTCACATTCACATAACTCACTAGAAATAATCGGTTTTATGTGATACAATATGGAAAATCTCAACCCTTTCATTAGCTTCAGTGAAAGAGTAACATCAAATTGAAAATCTCTAATTCCAATTCAAAATTTAGCCAATAGATTAATGAAATGCATCAAGAGTGCTATATGAAAGTATTTACTAAACGCACACGAGTTACTCACGATTCAGTATTCTTAAAATTCATTGGTTTAGATCTTATTTGCATTTGGCCAGTGCTCCTATATATGAGCAATTGGCGCTACAAAAGCAGAGAAATACGAAATCAAGTTATTTTAGCTTATACGATATATATGAACATGATTCTACATTCTTGTAATTAATAGAATCAAATAGTAAAGTCACGTACATCAGATCTCATGGCATCATACATGATGAAAGAAATCCTAGCTAGTTCTTCAAAACACTGCCCTTGATTTGCATATATCATGAGTCATGAATCTCTCAGAAACTCACAAAAACAAAATCTGAAATGTTTCAGATCATAAACTTACAGAACAGGATCATGAATCTAACAATATTCGACATGGTAGTTGAATAGACATCATATAGCATCATAAATCATATAAGTATAGCTTATAGTTCAGTAATGTCAGTGTCATTATCTATTCTGTAACGAAATGAATCTCAAAGGCTCCATATCTACACCATCTAAATAACAACAATATTCATATTTCAGACTGAAGGCACAAAATCAAACACCTGATTACATGCCATGAAGGTCTAAGCAAATGCATTACATGAAATACAATAGATGATATATATGCACATGATTCTACATTCTTGTAATTAGATCACATGGCATCATACATGATGAAATAAATCTTAGCTAGTTCTTCAAAACACTGCCCTTGATTTTCATATATCATGAGTCATGAATCTCCCAGAAACTCACAAAACAAAATCTGAAATGTTTCAAATCGTAAACTTACAATACACGATCATGAATCTAACAATATTCGACGTGGTAGTTGAATAGACATCATATAGAATCGTAAATCATATACGTATAGCTTGTAGTTCAGTAATGTCAGTTTCATTATCTGTTGTGTAACAAACTGAATCTCAAAGGCTCCAGATCTACACCATCTAAATAACAATAATATTCATACTTGAGACTGAAGGCACAAAATCAAACACCCAATTACATATGCCATGAAGGTATAAGCAAATGCATCACATGACATATATCCAATATTTTACATATGTGAATCTACAGAGAATTAGAGTATAAAATAGAAGAGGTTATTCATACCGGCTAAACAATTCGACGGCTTCTTCTGCTGGATTCATCAGGAGTGACCCACAAGTCAGGCATGAGCATTGGGATTGGCTTCTTTCTGGTGGAGGTCGTGATCGTAGTAGCCATATTTTCAAGGGTCGGCTCAGAAGAAAAACTATCATCTTAGGGATTATCTGTTGACAAGAAGATAAGATTCAATGTAAAGAAGTGGTTGTCTCTCAGAATGGAAAGAAATCCT
Source organism: Iljinskaea planisiliqua (assembly GCA_900108845.1). Classification (NCBI taxonomy): domain Eukaryota; kingdom Viridiplantae; phylum Streptophyta; class Magnoliopsida; order Brassicales; family Brassicaceae; genus Iljinskaea; species Iljinskaea planisiliqua. Next base: position 285,894 of record FNXX01000029.1, on the reverse strand, counting down.
AGGAACTTTGATTTTTGAATGCTTAATTAATTTTTTGTGGCTATGTGAATTTGCAATTTGATTGGCTTATCAAATCATCTTTGAATTTCATTTATATAGAAGAATTGAATAGAAATTTAAAATTTAATATATAGAAAATTTAGGGTTATTTTCCTACATATTAAAGAGCACCAGCCAGAAGAACCATATATGGCTAAAGGGAAGCAGTTGTTGCAAATTAGAATAACAAGACCATGATTAACAGTGGTTCTTAACAGGGTTTCTTAGGATTAAAAAAAAAAGAAAAAAATCAAAAAAGTATGAAAGAGAATGAGATAAGGTTCTTAGTTAAGAGTTTTAAGAAACTTGTTAAGAAACTTTGTAGACACACTTTAAGTGTCTATTGGTTTAATTTTTTTTTTATTAATAAATTTCAATTCTTTAACTAAATTTAAGTAAAATATTAATATTTTGGCTTTTAAGAAACTTTAGTGGGTTTCTTATGGTTAATCATGCTCTAACCCTTTTCATACACAATCGTTTATAATATATCACTTCAGCTTTGTAGACACACTTTAAGAAACTTTGTAGACACACTTTAAGTGTCTATTGGTTTAATTTTTGTTTTATTAATAAATTTCAATTCTTTAGCTAAATTTAAGTAAAATATTAATATTTTGGCTTTTAAGAAACTTTAGTGAGTTTCTTATGGTTAATCATGCTCTAACACTTTTCATACACAGTCGTTTATAATATATCACTTCAGCTTAGGGTTATTTTTAACCAAAACAGAAAAAGACAAAATTTAAGCTTTTTGTCATCTTAAACTCGAGTATGCATCCAAATTAATGACAATGCCACAAAACTAATACAAAGTTACAAACCAATTAGTTAATGTGAACCACAATTGTGCTAGTGCGAGATTGTAGATTAAAAAAAAAAAAAGGTCAAAGCAAACAGATATATGTAACCTAATCAATATTACACTAACCGATAGATATGATTCATGAAGTACATAAATTATACAGAGAAACCAAAAAAAAAGGAAAAAAATTTCAGGAATTTGCGGGCAAAATAAAACACATCATGCTTTATATTTTACATAACAGTCAAGGGTCAATATTCCTTGAGACTATTCCGGGAAGGAGTCTTGAGAGACAAGCCAAAATCTTTGCATAACTCTTCATCTGGCTGCAAGCTTCCAGGGATTGCACCAAAAGCTGTTCTTGAAGCTTCGAGTCCAGACGACAAGAAATGCATATACGCAGACATGTCCTCCAAATTTTTGCCCACACTTATAGAAGATAACGCAAACACACTTCTCTTTGATAAGTTCAAACTAGCTCTTGATAACCTGTTAAATCTGAGCCTTTTATAAACCATTGCATAGCAGCTTTCCATGATAGTTCATGTCTCATGTTGCTCTCTTAATTTCAATGGTTCTTCCCCGAGAGCCTTGAGTGTGGCTCTGGAAAAACTGTTCCCATCGTCATATATAGACTCTGCAGTTGGGAAACTGTTTGAAGAACTCGTTTGATGTGTGATTTTCGCATACTTCGATTTTTCCCATCGTAGATGATGTTGGTTATTAAAGAAGCATGATGCATAGTCGAGGTTATTAAACTTGAGACTTACTTGTGAAATAGTGAGTCAGCGTGATCACGTCCTGGGTAAACATTAACCGTCAGGTAGAGTTTTCGGGCGGCTTCTTTGATCACTTCAGAGTCCTCTCCACTAACGTATAAATCAACCTCTAAATCAACCTTTTTGGTATTCCTTAAGTAGTTTTAGAATCTCCTTATACCCTTTGCTCCACACCATCTTACCAATGTAGTATGCACCTTTAGTGAATGACTGCTCCTGGAGCTTATGATGTTCTAGTTTTCTCAAACAAATCTCGAGAAATTTAGGTATAACGCCCCAACCGCCCCTACCGGTGAGTCACCCATCCTTCTATCGGGCTCGTGGGCCCCACCTTTGTCCGACGGTCGGTGCGTTATTCCGGAAAGCTCGAAAGTCATGATATACTGTCCCTGCAATCACCACATGACCGTTCCCCGTGTTTTTTCCTAACTCACACGATACCGCGAATGACTTCCCAGTAGGTCACCCATCCTTTGACTACTCCAGCTCAAGCACGCTTAACCCTGGAGTTTTCTCTGGATGTGCAACCGAAAAGGTAAGTGCCCTTTGGTGACATAGGTAGCCAAATCAATTCTTTTAACCTCTCCACATATACCAGAAATCGGGATGTTACAATTCACCCCCACTCACAGAGCGCAACGTCCTCGTTGCGCACCACGACAGGTCCTAAGACGCCTCCCAGGTCAGAACTGGGACGGCTAACCAGCTCTGATACCACTTATAACGCCCCAACCGCCCCTACCGGTGAGTCACCCATCCCTCTATCGGGCTCGTGGGCCCCACCCCTGTCCGACGGTCGGTGCGTTATTCCGGAAGGCTCGAAAGTCATGATATACTGTCCCTGCAATCACCACATGACCGTTCCCCGTGTTTTTTCCTAACTCACACGATACCGCGAATGACTTCCCAGTAGGTCACCCATCCTTTGACTACTCCAGCTCAAGCACGCTTAACCCTGGAGTTTTCTCTGGATGTGCAACCGAAAAGGTAAGTGCACTTTGGTGACATAGGTAGCCAAATCAATTTTTTTAACCTCTCCACTTATACCAGAAATCGGGATGTTACATTAGGGTGGACACCGTGAACGTTGCAGACTATAGATTTAGGGTATTCTTGAGTGTCAGCAGATAATCTGATTACCTGCATGACTAACATCATTAGTACAAGTTCTGATTCACATAAAACTGGTCAGGTCACAGGCCAACAACCCATCCCCAAATAAAATCCAATCATTGGATAGTCATATCTAGATACCAATATATTCACATAATTTGAGCAATCACTCCATCATATTTACTAGTAGCTGTAAAGAAGTTTACCTTGCGGCAGTAAACGCCAACAACCCAACTGTTTAAATACTTGAGGAGAAAAGCTTTGACATGTCCCCATCAGGAAGAATGCTTTTTTTGTTTGTAGCAAATTGCAATTAGATAATGTGAATTGTTAAGGTAATTAATAGCACATGTAAAGAGTACTACATAAAAGTTCATACGAAAATATCAGAAGATAAATCAACACTAGGTAGGCCAGATGAAACCAAATATTTTTATGGCGTTTTCATTTGGATAGTATTTCATATACATTAGACGACTTTTTAGGGTGTAGTATTCAGTTATTTGGTTCATACAGCTTTAAATTTTGTATTTAAAAAAATATATTTTAATTTGAGGTAATTATTTACTTGGATTTGCTTTTTAAAAAAGAATATTCACTCTGACTAGAGTTAAAAAAAAATATATTAAAAACACAATATAATTTTTAATCAATATGCTTTTAATATTTTATTTATGAATATTTAGTTTAAAATTTTGATACTTAACGAATACTGATTATTTTGGTTTTGTTTGAATATAATTTGGATTTGAGTCAGGTAATTTTGTATGTAATTTTTTTTTATTGTTCTGATTTTATTGGTCAGATAATAGATAGTTAATTACATGATCTATTAGTTTTTATTTAATATATATTTCATTTTCACAAATAATATTAATTTAAAACAAAACAAATTCTATTAGTATAGTTTTCCATATACATACGGGATAAAAAAGAGACTACGTACGCCACATGAGCTATTTATATAACATTTAGAGGTGAGCATTAGGGGTAAATATAAGACAAATATTTGCTATTTTCCGTCTATATACTATTTGATTTATCTTGTATGAGTAATAGAAATTTCAGTTTTATACTTGACTTGTTAAAAACAAGTACTGACAATTTCAAATATTTGCTAAAAATAATATACTTGTAAGCTATTTATTCCATTTATTTACTTGTTACTTGTGAAGCATTTGCAAGTAATTTTCATTTACATATAAGTTGTTTCAGAATTATTTGTAAATTATTTAAAAAATTTGTAAAAAATACTTATTTATTATTTATCTTATTTCTTATTTACTTGAAATTCAATCTAAATTTTTCATCGAATAAAAAGTTACTATATAATAAATATTTATACAAAATATTCAAAAAAAAGTACTATAAACGGAGTATTGAATTTTCTTTAATACTTATTACTTGATTTATAATTGCAAATATCTAAATTATGTTACTTGTTACTTAACTTTTCCAATTTATTTGTTGGTTCTGATGTCGCCGGGTTCCTCCGGAGTAGAGTTTCTTCTTTGTCGTCTCTGTTCAGTATTCATTCCTCTGGTTTTGTCATTCAGACCATTGTTTGGTGGAGGATGACTATTTGTTTCTGCTCGTGCTAATGGTGTTTTGTGGGTGTTTGCGGGTGCTGTCGGCGATATGTCATACTCCAGTTCACGCGATAGACAATCTGGTTTTGTGTTGTGGCATGAAATTTTTCTTGTTTTGGAGGTTGGAATCGGTTCGCGTTTAAGTCCCATCTTGTTTTTAAACCAAAAACTTATATATATTTGCTTTTAATATCTAGGTTTGATTCCTATCTTTTTATTGTTCTTAAAGGATTATTCATTTTTTTAAATTCACAAGCTTCCAAAAAGAAAATTTCATTTTGTACGTCAACAATTGAGAACATTTCTAAAACTCTTTCTCTTTTATTAAATTTCAGTCATGAGTTTATCTATTTCATCATATTGCTTGTAAAATTTCTCCATATATAAGTAACTCCATAACTTGGTTGTGGTAATCAATGAATTAATGAATTGTTAATTTTATCGGTTTGATTAGGAAAAACATATCGATTTATCACATTCGTTTGTTCTTTTGTTGGATGCTTTTCTGATCAACTATCATCAGATCTTAGGATTAATATATCTCTCCAAAATCTTGTTATATTTCTTGAACTACTATTTGGTGAGCAATGCGTCATCACGATAGAGAGAGGAGATATAGATCTTTATAAACAATTGAATCTTAAACTGATTAATAAATGTCTTCAACTTGGAATAATCAATGGAATTGGAATTTAATAGTTTTTTTAGACATAGAGGTTGGAGCCATGACTGGAATGACTTTATAACTGTGATTCAAGTTCTTAAGAACCGATTTTCCTTGCATTTCGATATTGTTTGCATTCACTCATCTTTCCGGTTAGCCAAGTGACTTAGTGATTTTCTCCCGTTGAATATTCATCAATTTTACTTGTTTATTTTCATGCTCTTACTTATTAGACCAAAAATCAATTTTTGTTGTTATTGTTGTTGTTATAACTTGATTTGACTCTCATATTACAGATACACATATTTCTTTATAGCTACATATGTAGGCCTGGTGTTCGGGTATCAATTCCGGTTTGGTTCGGGTTTTTTAGATTTTCGAGTTTTTGGATCTAAAGATATAAAACCCATTCAAATTTAATAGAATTTCGGTTCGAGTTCGGTTCAGTTTGGGTTCGGATACCCAAAAATTTATAAAAATAAAATAAAAATTGGTTAAATCTGACAAATATACCTAAATACTTTTGAATATTTTATTTAGTTTGTATATTTTTAGTTATTTTGGTCTAAAAGTAATTCATATATTCAAATTTATAATTATAATTTTAGATAAAGAGGTTATATCAAGTCTAAATATAATTATATAATTGTATTTCAGTTATTTCAGATACCCATTCGGTCTTTGGTTCAGGTTCGGTTTCGATTTTTTGGATTCATTTGAGTATTTTATCAATTTAGGTTTGGGTTCGGTTCTTTCTTTTCAGTTCGGTATTTTCGATTCGTTTTTTTTTTCCCCAGACATATACATGTGGATTTGATATTGTATCTATGCTTAGTTGGTTTCTATAAACTTACAAGTTTAATTTGGATGAATATTTCACACCTAATCAATCATTACTGATATTCTCAAATTAACCTTAGAGCTACTCCGCAAAATTCAGAGGCACAAAAGTAGTATTTTGGGATCGAATCCACAGAGATTCTGGATCGCACAATAGATTGCAATATTTTATTTAAGTTAGACAAAATCAAGTAAATTAAAAGACAGAAAGCAGTAAACAATTGGTTCTAAGATAATCAGGAAAAGCGCTAAGCCTAGGGAAATTCTCGGGTGAATCCAAACTGCAGATCTAAAATAGAATGCTAGGAATTATTAAGCACTGTTCTTGAACTTGAAACACTAATGTAAAATCAATCAACTTTTGCTGCAGATATTTTCTATGTCTAAATCTTAGAATCCCAAATTTCTTTGCAAATCCTATCAATTCAAACAAGCATTAAGTATAGGTTCAATTGTTCACAAAAACCTAAACCAAATTTCTTTGCATATAGGTATTTTGCTCATCTAAGATTAGTTCAGGAAATTAATGACACATTTGTGTCAACCACTTAACCTAAGATCAGATTCTAGGTCATGAAGCTAGAATAAGCATGAAACACAAATCTAGATGAAGAACTCTAAAGATTTTATCCTAACAGTTTAATTTAATCTAGCAATTCGTCAATCACTTTTGAATAACCCTAAACCTAACAAGGAAACTACTCAGACATTGTGAATGAAGCAAACATCATGAATAAATAAGATTGCATAAAAGAGAAGAGTAAAGAATTAAAGGAGTTCAAAATCTTCTCTAAAGGAGTTCAGATTCTTCTCTCCAAAGCTTTGCTACAACTCTCAATAGAATAAAAATTAGAATAAAAATTAGGTATAAACAATGACCTTAAAATCCTATTTATAATAGTCTAAACCTAATAAAATATGGAAAAACATGTATGGGCTTCTTTGCAAATAATAGAAACTTTGGGCCACTTCTGTAATTAATCAGAAGTTCTTTAAGATAAGTCCAAGAATCTGTCTGCGTGATGGTGTCAGGCGACACCAGCGGCTGGTGTCGGGCGACACCAATCCACTGATTTGTCTGTGACTTCAGTTTTTCTGCATCTTCTCCAAATTAACTCCAAAATGATCCAAAATCTTCAAATGTACTCCAAACGTACCTAGACCTGAAAAGACTCTAAAAAGACTCCAAAAACACATAAAAGACTTTAATAATAAGACTTATATCAAGGCTAAAAACACTAAAAACCATGATATATCAATTACTCCACTTTTTGTATTCTTCTTCGAACGATTGAATATCATTTGAATCGTAACCCAACGAAGAACCGCTGGTAGGCAATGATGGTGAAGAATCTTCCCAATTTTTATCAACCTCCAAATTCTGAAGTTTCAGATCAGGTCCCTTAAATTTCCTATCTAGAACCTGTGGATCCATAATAGAGGCAGATAGATACTCGAATTCACATCTCTTGTTTCTCATTTCAATTTTATCTTGTTAACAGATGTTTCTTGATGATGCAGTAGACAGTGTCATACTGATTGCGATAGTGACGCAGCAACAGACAATGTCCTACTGGTTGCGACAAAGAAGGTTGTGTTTTTCAGGCAATGCAAAATACAAGGGAGTGGTCCAACAGAAAAATTGTCATTGGGGGCTCAGATATACTCAAGCCACAAAAGAAGTTGGCTCGGGACTTTAAATCTGCTGCTGAAGCTGCCATGGCTTACGATAACACATCCATCAAGCTCCAAAGCTTCGATGCTAAGTCGCACCGGAACTTCCCTCGGTCTAAATTCACGGTTTACAAGCCGGCTTTTTAAAAAGGCTACACAACGGAAGCTGTGTTTAACAGGATCAGAGACAGTTCTTACCAACACAAGTTCGGTTTACAAGCTGACCTTTCAAAAAGGCCACAGAAAAAAATCTGTGTTGAACATGATCAAAGACGGTTATTACCAACACAAGTTTAGAGTTTTTCTCAGACTCCCTTTCCCGCTTGTCGCTAGTAAAAACAACATCGTTGGATCGAAACAAGCCCGAGGAGGAGGAGATCAAGAATCAAACAAGTGTTTCTCGTGTACATAGCTTTTTCGGATGGAATTAACAGTTAGCGATGTAGGGAAACTCAACAGGTTTGTGATACCTAAGAAGCATTGATATATCATGGTTTTTTTAACCATGATATAGGTTTATCTATGGAGTCATTTCGAGTCTTTCCGAGTCTTTTATAGGTTGTTTAGGTGCATCCAGAACTTATTTGGAGATTATGGAACATTTTGAAGCTAAACATGAAGTTGTGTCAAAGAGTGCAACTAGGAAAACAGCCCAAGAATTTTCCATAAAAATTAAGTTTTTCGTGTGTTTTGACTATATCTTAGTATTTTAAGTCATGTTTTAGAAATACACATTATTTTATCAGAGAGATTATTAGAGCTTTTGGGGATACATATCTGAGACTTGTTAGAGAGAAGATTTCTAACCCCCGTTTTCTTTCTATATATTGATTCATATTGAATTCTATTCAAACATGTTTATTGCTTCAATTGCTATGTCTGAGTAGTTAACCTGTTAGGGTTAGGGTTGTTCAAAGGTTATTGATGAATTGTTAGGTTATCAACAAAATTCTTCACCTGGATTGTGTTTAATGCTAATTCTAACCTGATCATCTAAAATTCAGAACTTATGTTGATTACTACATACAACAATATTGTTGATTGTCTGAGCTATCTTAGGTGTGCAAAACTCACATCCGCAAAGAAATTTGGTTTAGGGATTGTGAACAAATTGAACTCGAACTTTAATGTTTGTCTGAATAATCGAATTTGCAAAGAAATTTGAAATTCTAAAATTAAGACATAGATAATTTCTGCAGCGACAGCTGGTTGATTTTACAATTGTATTTCAAGTTCAAGAACGGATCTTAATTAAAACATGACATTCATTTAATCTGCATTTCTGATTTTCCTGAGTCTAGGTTCTTCCTAAATCAAAATTTCTAATCGTGTTTCGTTATTTGTAATTTCAATTACATTGTGTTTCGTTTAGCTTAGTTATACGTCTCCTGGTACTCCACCAATTTATTTATCCAACCATCGGCAGCTGGAATCTTTTATAAGCCTAGTCAAAGTCGAGAGACTACAACTCTGTGCGGAGTTTACGGATCTGTGCGAAATTAGTCGGACGGACGGATCCAGAGGGGAGATGAACCGACAAATCAGTCCTGACTCAACATCAGACGGATCGAGAGGGAAGATGAAACGACAAATCAGTCCCGACTCAACATTAGACTCAAGCTTTCATGGTGTATGCATTGATTATAGTGAAAATATCGAAGTAGCAGATGAAGCTGCCGAAAAAGCGAATGTAGCTGACGGAGAAGCAGACGACGAAGAAGAAGATGATGAATTTTCAAGCCGACTTGATGTTTTCGATGATTCCGATGGTGAGTCATCGGATGACGAAAAAAACGAGGATTCACCAAATCTGACTCCAAAGAAGAGTCCTCACAAGAGTGAGATGACCGGATCAATAGGGAATTCAGCAGCTGTAACGACCGGATCAGTAGGGAATTTGGCAGCTTTAACGACCGGCGCAAAAGGGACTTCGGAAGCTTTAAGTTTGCAGATGTCTTCCCTACACCTAGCTGTAGGACAACGATACATGAGCAAAGACGCGTTGGAGCTTGTAGTAAAACTTCTTGCAGTAGGGATGGATTTGATTTTAGGGTACCAAAATCAAATAAGAATGTAGTGGTTATCAAGTGCTGGTTGGATGATTGTCTTTGGAAAGTTCGTGCTTCTACAAAGGATGTTGATGAGCCAGATTTTTATGTTCGTATATACGATTCGGAACACACATGTTCTGTGACGGAACGTTCTCCTCGATCGCGACAAACAACATATAAAATTCTGGGAGATCTTTACAGAGACTATCTTGGTGACGTTGGTCCGTCCGTTAAACCTAAAAGCGTCGGAGTACTCATAAATAAGATATTTGGTATAAAGGTAAGAGATTGTATGCGGCCGACTTATATAGTGTTTTGTGGTTGACTTATTGTTGTATTATAGTTACATTATGGCGGATTTATTATATATACATATGGCTGACTTATAGTTACTTTATGGTGGGGTTAGGTATATATTTCGGCTGATTTATTACTATGCTGGTTTCAACAGATGGATTACTGGAAGTCATATAGGACGCTAAGGCACGCAAGGCTGCTCGATCAGGGGACTCTTGAGAGTAGTTTCCAAGAATTGCCTTCTTATCTATACATGATAAAACGGGCAAGTCCGGGTACAGTCGCAAAACTCCAAATTGATGAGTGTGCAAGATTCAGATATGTGCTCCTTTCTTTTGGTGCGAGTGTTGCTGGGTTTGAATTCATGCACAAAGTTATTGTTGTCGACGGTACGTTTCTACATGATAGTTACAAAGGGACGCTCCTAACAGCGCTAGCTCAGGATGGTAATTTTCAGATTTTCCCGATAGCTTTCGGTGTTGTTGACACCGAAAATGATGAGTCTTGGCGGTGGTTTTTTACGCAACTCAAAGTTGTTATTCCTGACGATCGGAATCTTGCTATAATATCGGACAGACATAAGTCAATAGGGAAAGCAATTGGTGAGGTGTATCCATCGGCTTCTCATGGAATTTGCACTTACCATCTGTATAAGAATATTGTGGTGAAATTCAAAGGAAAACATATGTTCCGTCTGGTGAAACAGGCGGCAAGGTGTTTTAGGACTGCTGATTTCAATGCTGCGTTCAATGAAATTGCAGAGAAACATCCTGAACTGCATGGCTACCTCCAAAGAGCTGATGTCAAACTGTGGGTGCGTGTTCATTTCTCGGGTAACAGATACAATTTAATGACTTCGAATATAGCGGAATCAATGAACAATGCACTGTCAGGTGCTAGAAGTCTTCCCATAGTTCAACTGTTAGAAGCGATTCGGCTTATGATGACTAGATGGTTTGCTGAACGCAGAGAGGATGCAAACTCACAGCACACAACGCTCTCACGCGGTGTTGAAAAACTGTTACAGGTAACTCAGCTGTAATCGTTTACATAAGTCAGACATTAATTTCATAAATCAGCCTTAACGTCATTTGTTTATTTTTTCTCTACTAGCGCTGTGTCTCCGCAGCAAGACTTTTGGATGTACAACCGATTGATGCTTCACATGTAGAGGTCACAAATGGAACTCATACTTTGGTGGAGGTTGTAAATGTGCATACAAAAAGCTGCACTTGCCGTCGTTTCAACCACGAAAAAAATACCATGCATCCATGCAATCGCAGCTGCAGAGCATATGGGTGTGTCTCATATAGGGCTGTGCAGTCCTCACTACACGACCGGCCATTTGGTTAGAGCATACGCTGATCCAATCATGCCTTCAGATACGGCGATACATGTTCCTCAACCTATAATTAACCAACCGTGCCTACCTCCGATTGTTGTAAACCCGCCAGGAAGGCCCAAGAAAATTAGGATTAAATCATCGTTGGAAGTTGCTATTGGAAATAAACGCCCTAGGAAGCAACACACATGTTCAAGATGTAATCAAGTTGGACATAATTCAACAACTTGTCCAGCTTAGTATTGTTGGGATGTTCACGTTGTAATCGTGACATATCATGTCATAAGTTTTTAATTGTGTTACAAATCAGTCTTCCATAAATCAGCTTTCCATAAATCAGCCTTCCATAAATCAGCCGTGACGTGTGTTATAACTAATTCGGAAAATATAATGATCGGTTTATTTGGTTGAGTTATTATAACGACCTGGCCGACTTAACATATTTGTAATTTTCCATTAGATAACGGAAATTCATTTGTGGTTTGGCTGAGTTATTTATCGATTTGGCTGAGTTAACGCATTTACCGGCTGAGTTATTTGTTAAATTACAGCCACGAAACCATTGCAAAAGTAATAACAAATAACTTAGACAGAACTTATGAAGACAACATCAGAATACATAAACTACTAGGAAATTAAAAAACATTAAACTACGTAATAGCGTTCTTCATTCATCATCTGAGCTCGTATCCTTTAAGACCCCAAATTCATCCCAATCGAACTCTGTCACCTTGCATGCACCCATCGCCATACCCGCCATATTGTACTCCTTGTCCACCATACGGATCTCTTCGTCGATGTTAAATCCAGGCTTCTTCACTCTCTCTAACATATTTTGTTCCGCTAGCTTCTGGATGAATTTTGTATCCAACTCGTGTGCTTCTTCTCTCTCTCTCTCTAATTATGGCATTTATGATATCGATTACCTTTTTCAACATTTGTGCTCCGCTCATCACCTTCACACGATAATCATCTGCAACAGACTTGCTCTTCTTTGAACCAGAACCGGAACCGGATGCGTCCATTTACCACAGTTGATGTATTGCCTGAAACAAAAATGGGTTTGTAAAAGGGTTTGGTGCACGAAAGAGAGAAAAAATCAGAAGTAATTATGTAAAGTGCGAAAAAGTCGCTTCTAGAACGACACGACGTTTCGGATGCTTCGCTAGGGAAACGAAAAAATTAAGAACTTTGGAAGTGCATATATTACCTTTTCGTAAATCGTGTTTCCAATTTAGTCAATATTCTCATTATTATTTACTGTGATAATCAATTTTTATTTAATCGGGTTATTGTTTTAACAATAATGACGTTTTACAAATATATATTTCTAATATGATTTCAATTTTCTCATATACGTAATGGCTGAGTTACATTCTGGTTACGACTGAGTTGTTACTGTAAATCAGCAAAAAAAAAAAAGAATCTGTTGATCCTGGGAAAACGCAACAACACGTGTATACACGCATATTAAATTCAGTACTTATCACGTTTCTTACATTATTCTAATTCATAATAATGCAAAATATCTGAAACTTAAATAAAAAAATTTAAAAATTTAACAATGTCGTATTTAGCGGTATAAACATACGTAATGGTTACGACTGAGTTACGGAGTTGTTACTGTAAATCAGCAAAAAAAAAAAAAGGTTGAATATTAACTAAAAGCATAGTAACTCAACCTTAATATGTAGTTTTGACTTCAAACATTATAGAACATCGTCTTACTACTGCATCACCGGGAGAACGAGAAAATACTACTCATACGGTACCAAAATACAACAACCGAATTAAAAAGCAATAAAAACTCGATCTGCGTTAACACAGTAGTAACCCACAGATCAATACCCCAATTTATCTCAATTCATCTCTGTCACCTTGAAAGCTTCCTTCTTCCTACCCGCCAAGTTCACCTCCTCACGCGCCAGACGGATCTCTTCCTTCAGGTTTAATCTACGTTTATCCATCGTCTCTAACAGATCAAGTTCCGCTATCTTCTCATGGTATATGATATCTAATCGGTGTGCTTCTTCTGTCTCCCTCATTGTTGATTTCACCATATTGATTATCGCATTGAACCTTGTTTCTTGTTCAAACATCTTCACACTCGCATCATGTTCACCATACTTTCTTTTCTTCGAACCAGAACCGGAACCGGATCCTGCCATCGATGGCACTTGATAAATGGGATGAAACGAAAATAGATTGATAAAAGGATTTTAATGTATAGAAGATAGAAGATAAGAGAGATGATAGCTTTGTTACTATCGAGTACTATTATATAAGTAGAGTAAGTAGGGTTTCGGCTTCTAAGTCCAATCGTAATTATTACTGAAGATTTGCATCGCTTGGGAAACGAGAAGATCAATAGCTTTAACCGCCTATAATACTTTCCGTATATAGTGTATATAACACTTTATCTCTATTCTCATTAAAATATTTTCAATATTATAATCAATTTTTATTTAATCGGGTTATTATTTTGTTCACGATAGTTCAGACCGGAAATTATTATAACGAAAGGTTGAGTTAAATCATAATAATTTGTGGTATTATTGATTTACTCTGCTCCGTTTTACGGTTGCTGAGTTACTCTGTTTTCACGGTTGAGTACTCTGTTTTACGGCCGAGATATTTTTTTAAATTACAACCCATTTTGTTAAGAAACAACATAAACATAAGAAAGATTGACTTAAAACAAATCCTAAACATAAACATAAACTGCAACCGATGTAAACAAGTTTAACAAACATTGAAACACTAATAGCCAAGAAACAACATTGAATTTGTTTCTTTTGCTTTACCAGCTAGTAGGTAAGCAATGCCAATCGTCAGAAAACAAAGCCAGACAAAGCACACTTTCAACCACACTTTGCACTTGCCGATTTCACGTTTACTCAACTTTACATCATATCGCAGTTCTTGTAAAACAGTACTTACCTCTGACTTAACGTTTGTGATATCATTTACCAAAATTTCCAGTTTTGGTAATGCATCTTCAACCTCTTCATACACCGCATCCTCAACCCACTTAAATAAGTGACCCTATTTCATAACAAATAAACGAGATTGAATAAAGTAACAATAACACACATAAACATCAAGAACCAAAATAATCTACTTACATCTTTTTTATTTGTCCACGAGTTTGCATCTTTCTTACTTTCGCAACGGAAGAACGGTCTGCCAGGATTGTCTTGAGTTTTCGCTGTAAAAATCGTAACACCTAATCCACACACACACTTCGACGGCAATCCACGATCACTGAGTACGACTGATGACTCGGAACAAGAACTCATTTTTTAGTTGAGACGAATAGAGAAATCAAAAAAATAATCGACGAAATTGAGAGTATTTTTTCTTAGGTTTTGAATTGAGATTTTTTTTTTTTTTTTTTTTTTTGAGTGGGTAGTGAATATTTGTTTGGGGATGAGTCAATTTATTTTTGTCGTTTATTTGCAGTAAAAGCGTGTATATTGGGAAACGCAATCCATCATTACGTGTATATCTGCATAGTCAATTCAGTAATTATCACTTTTGAACAGTGATCAAGTAAAAAGTTTATTTCAAAAAATTCAAAATCATTCAAAATTTCAAATTCAGTGGCATACACATATATACACATACGTTACGACTGAATTATGTTCTCGTCACGACTGAATTGTTAGAATAAAATAAAAAGTTTAATTCAGAATAATAAAAAGAAAAAATTCAAAATTTATTGAATTCGTGGTCTGGCTGAGTTATTATCTTAAGTCGGCTGAGTTATTATTTCAAAATAATAATCAATTAAGTTTTATTTTAAATTTTTAAATACAATTCTTATATTCATGTTCACTACCAAGGGAATATCATGAAAGAAAGTATAATTCGTGAAGCTGTCCAAGTAAAGCACAAAAGGGTTGGACAATGTAAGGGTTTGTGGTTTAGGGTTAGGATATGTGTTATATCGTTTTGCTGGATAGGTTTGAAAATGCACAAACATGACGTAACTTAGTGATATTTATCAGGTAAACTTCATAGAAATGACAATTTTAACTTAGTTTGTACATGAAAGTGTAAAATACTCACATTTACTGAATTCGTGGTTTGGCTGAGTTATCATAACGAGACGGCTGATGAAACACCCCGACCCGGATACACGATCCAGGTCAGTTGTTCCACTTCTTAGTCCCCTAGAGACTAAGGCCCTATCCAAACCACTTAACATTTCTAATCCAGGAGGTTCCTCTATCTACCATTATGCGGAATTTTAAGGAGATAGATAATTAAAAAGGAACTCTTATTGATATAAGGATTCGATACATCATGTTAAAGTTTGCCCGAAGGCTTTACATGGACCGATCCCATCCTATCCTGAGTTCCTAACACACACCACACATCACCAGGGGACCGCCAGACCGTGCACCTAGGTTTGGTCCGTACTCGGACCAACCTCACGTCCTGAAAAGATATAAGCATGTCAGAAACCGGACTGATCCGCAACTGAACTATGCATGTGCTTTCCCAGAACCCTTATGCCCCGTTAGTATAGCCGAAGCCTATCCTAACTTATCCTAAGAATTTCCCTAATTGTACTTAGTCATTCAACCAACCGCCCCACATGACCAAGTAACAACTAGGTAGCCTTAGGGACAAATGGCCGAAGCATCTGTCCGGAGGAACCAACGGCCAGTGACCGTGGCACTCCTTGGCACCTATTGGCCTTTCGGCCGACCGCGGCACTGCTCCGAATTCTCGCGACCGGACCACTTGTACTGACCGTAGAGGTACGGTCACCCAAGGATATGTTCCCACACATCCGAGGCATGCCGACACTCACACCGGTTCTGTGGGTCGAGGTCGGGACTCGGCCGTGATGGCCTATGAACCGAACAGGTGCAATCACGCCGAACGGTCGCTATGGTTCACAAGCGGACCGGGCCCATCGGCCAAGTGGTTTTACCGGCCAAAGACACCCATGACATGTCCCTGGTACGTTTACACACTCGCACCGGGTCACCCTATCCATCCCGCAACCAACCGTCAGGCCCCTCGCTCCAAGCGGTATCATTGGCCGAACGGTCGCGAAGGTCCACTGGTCGCGTTTAACCGACCCTTGGCACCAACCGTCCGTCCTGTCCAGATTATTTCGAACCGGACGATTCCCATAGGCAACCGGCAGTTATTGTTCGCAACCCTCCCCAGGCATCCTGATGTGACCATACGGCCAAAGGTTCCTTTACGGATTCAACCCAGATCAACCCGAAGCCTGATCCAGGCGCACTAAGCGACCCGACCTTGGTAACCGCTTCTCGCACTCTAAGTAATGCCCGAGCAGTTGCGACACAACGTAACTGCTTTCACATGAGATCGGCCGAAACCAAATCTCACGGATCAGCCGTATAGAAAGGTAGAGAGGGAGACAAGTCAAGGTAGCAAGACCGAGCCCCGTCAGTCCGGTTCCAGGATCGCAACGGTTGCCACCGGCGATCCAGGATCGACGGTTAGACACGGGTTTAGTCGTACGTACCTTTCGGGCTTGATCAGGATCAGCAAGGCCTTTGCCTTTATCGACAGCTGGAACTTCACCTTCCCCGGACATCTCTTCCCGGTCGTAGCCTCTTCTTTCTCACTTCCGATTGTAATCGGTTATTCTCTCTTTCCTTTCTGTTTACGGTTTTTCCTCTGCAGGAACTGATGTCGATCAAGTCGCAGGGGTCCTGGTATTTATAGGCGAGGCCCTCCCCTGTTCGACAGGCACCAAACCACCAGACGCCTCTTTTCAAAGAGGGTCGCCTTGGTTCGTGGTGTCCCTGCGAACAGGCACCTCTTCACCCATGCCCCTTCGCCTGTCGAACTCAACTGCCCCGAGCACTAGCTGACCCAGCAAACTCACTGGGTCACCAGCTGGCCCCAGCTGAGGGTCACTCCCTCCAGCTGGCCGAGCTGGCCGCGAGCTGAACCAGCTGACTTAGCTGGAGTGTCACTGCCCCTTCCGGCCCGTGAGCTTCCCCAACTGTCCCCAGCTGACGTTCCTGCTCGGGAGAGCAGTTTTCCTCCCATACTTAGCTAGGATTGGGACCATCGTCCTGTCCGGCCTTCACCCTTACGGACCATGACCTTAACGACCTAGGTCTTTCGACCCGGCCTCCCTTTCTGGCCCCATGGTCCGCGTTCGGGCCTTAGTGTGGTTTTGGGACGTTACAGCTGAGTTAACCTTTGTCGAAGGAATCGACTAACATGCGTTATATTGAGAGAATCTGTTGGTCGATATTGTTCAGAGAACAAAAGTTCTTATTGGGATTTGTGAAGCGGATCGAGTTTTCGTTTGGGGAATAGGGGAATTTTTTGAATTTTTATTTTCTTTGCAAGAAAAGCGTGTTTATGGGGAACAACAACACCAAGATCATTAAGTGTCCACACGCATAATAAACTCACTGCACTGAAGTAATTATTACATCGTTGTAGATTAAAATAAAATCAAAAGTTTAGTTCAGAATAATATAAAGAAAAAATTCAAAATTTATTGAATTCGTGGTCTGGCTGAGTTATTATCTTAACTCGAAAGAATCGAGTAACATACGTTATATTGAGAGAATCTGTTGGCCTGGTTGAGTTATCACAACTATACGGTTGCGGTCTAATTTGGTAATTCCACAATGAACCTTCCCCTTATCGATGATGTGGCATCCGTCTACAACGTTTGAAAAAAAGAGCGAGGGAATAGTTATGGAACTGAAGAATGCGGTTGGTGTGTTTTTGGTTGTGCTTGCAATAATAGTCTATTTGTTCTTTAAGTAGTTTACTACAAGAACAAGTAATTATAAGGCCTTCAATATGTCTAGAAGTATCCTTTTTGAAAACTTTGCGGATTGAGATCCTCAATTTTTGTATTTGACACGGTCTGCAAGTAGTTTAAGTGTTTAACAAACAATTGCCTGCATTATGATATTGAATTCGTGTTATGGCTGAGCTATCATAATGAATTCGCTGTTTGGCTGAGTTATCATACCGAACTCGCTTAATTATCAAAGCATTACGGCTGAGTGAACTACCACGAATGTTAATTTAATAAACCAATAGTCATTTGTGGAAAGACATGGGTGAACTAATACATATGTTTATTTTCAGATACATTCCCTTAAATTGTCAAAAATAAAAATAACCTAATTCACTAAACATGTCTGACAAATCTTTCCACACTATTATATTCATCCATTCGGGCTTATCGCCCAAACGACGCAATTTGTACTTAATATCTTGAATTTCTATTATGTATACTTGTCGAGCCATCAAGTTAAACTGCGTCCACACCGTTAATGTATGTCTCGGATCCCACGTGTATTTACGCTACACAGAAAAAAAAAATATTGATTCATAAGAGTCAAAATAAGTTTTTAGTTTGCTTATTATCTAGGGAAATATCGGTGCTTACTGCGAGTGTGAAAAACCATTTTTTCTTATAATGGAATGGAATGTTACGATAAGTTGGCCACGCATGCACCCAATTGTTTTTCAGGATCTCCTTGAAGGCGACAGATAATGTGACCTCGTACTCTTCATACGTGTTAGAGGTCTTGTCAACATTGAAATTAAACCCACTACCAGGGTTTAGAACGGGAAGATTCTCACGACCAGCAGCGTTTAGGATGGCTTCAACCTCTTTCTCAAACTGACTGTTGATGGAAGGAACAACGTCCATGTCGAGAAGAAGTTGTAACACAGATAAAAATAGAGAAAATGAGATACAATATGAGACAGGGAGAATAAGATCCGAATATGAGATGAAAAGTTAGGGTACTCTAATATAAATAGAGAACTAACGGAGAGGAAGGCGAAAGGTTACGTTTGTAAATTATGGTTACGAGGCAAATTTCCTTTTCACAGAATACGAAAGGTTGTGTATATATCACATGGTGACTGAAAGAAAGGTGTTAATTGACGTATCAATAATCATGGCTGATTTATTTATCTCATGTCAGATGAGTTATATTGTTAATTCAAAATAATAATGCTTGTATATTAACTTAATTATTACATATATAATTATTTAAAGAATATTTATAATAAAATACATTTAATTTTAGGACAACATTAAAATATTCAAACATGAAGTAATTTCATGATTATTATCATGTCTGATTACTCATAATCATTTGAGAAAGTATATGGGTGAACTAACACATATGATTATTTTCAGATCATTACAATAAAATTTCATTTTCAATAACCTAAATCCCAAAAAAGGTACAAGAAATCTTTCCACACTTTTTATCCATCCAGTCGCATACACACCAATGTATTTTAGCGCATACACACCGCAGTCTCCGGGACATTCGTTTTGAGGCACATTCTTTGGACTCTTCCATCTGAGAGTAAACTGCTTGTAGCTATAAGGTCGTAAGGAGAGAGGAATTAGATCGTTCAGCATGTACGGAATCATTTCCCTAAACGGCCTACAAGCTTCACGAATTTGTGATTCCTTCTCCGGATCCACAATGTTATCGTAGCAATCAATGTGGCCACGAATCAGGTCCACGCCCAGCGCCAACCAATGATTACCTCCGGTTTGTACAACGAAATACACATGCCAAACATCAGTCACCCACATCTTATGAGACTGTTGATCTTCCGGATACAAACCTCTGGCTACAGATTCATAGTTGGTCCCGTTAAACTTGAAGTACTTAGGTCTCATTTTGAACTGAGGGTAATCATGGATCATGGCAGCTGTGAAGTACTGATCTATAAACGCAATGTCGTTGGTATGATATGGGCAGGGTTCTGTAATCAACCTACGTCTGAGTACTCTCAGGTACGCACTGATATGCTGGAATAAAAAAAGCATAACTCAGTCATAATGTATAATACGTCTATCTCAACCGTAACGTATAAAAATTATTAGTATAACACAGCCGAAATAAATCACAAGTCCTATATTACTTCGAAAAATTATAACTCAGCCATAATGTATAATAAGTCATATAATAACTCAGCCATAAAACTTACAGATTCGTTCAGCCATCCATACGTTGTCTCTGGCCACGCCTTTCGCGGGGAAATGATGACCCTATAGAACTCACGAGGGTCTTTAGTCTTTCCCAATTTGATGCCCCTGACAGAAAAACACAAGTCAATATGTTAAAACATTGTTAACAAGAAGCTGTAATTAACAAACTAATGAACAAGATCATACTTCATTGGTGCTAGGTGTTCCGTCAGTTTCAGTAATCTATCCGGATCAACAGGTGCCATAGGATCATATATTGCGGATAAAGGTTCACAGTTCTTCCTCATGCATTTCAGTCCGTCGTCTCTAATATGAGGAAAAACACTTGTTGGCTTATCTTTTAGTTTACTCGTATCTTTCCCCTTAATGGACAGCTTAACACTCTGATTCCTGAGTTCACTTATCAATTTAAGCCTTAGCTGTTCATCCTCATCATCCTCAGACTCAGGTATCATGCACATGTCGTACTCCATAACATCAAGTGTGGTATCTCCTACTTCTTCATCATTATTGTCTTTTCCATCATCATCACCAGGTTTTTCATCAAGTATCTTATGCGCATCATCACCATCAGCTTTTCCATCAAGTATATCATGCACATCATCAGCATCAGCTTTTCCATCAATTATATCCTGCGCATCATCACCAGCTTTTACATCAGTTATCTCAGCCACACCATCATCTTTAGTAGAAACGGTTTCACCAGCTATTTTAGAAACTGATTCAGAAACTGCTTCAGCAGCTAAACTATGCAGCGCATCATCAGCTGATGTAAACTCTTCTTCATTCCACTCTGTAATGACAGTTAATTTGTTCACATTTTCAGTCTTTCTACGTCTTCCCCTACCCTTTTTTTTCGGTTTTCCCTCCAATGCTTGCTTATCCTTTAAAGCTTTATTGGCATCTGCTTTTGCTTTTTTTTTCCTGTGCTGCTGTCTTTGTCTTCTTATTTCTCAAATTTACAGGAGACCGCACAAAACCATCATGCTTCTTACCATCATCTTTCGCAACAGCCACCTCAATGAGATTATCAGTATCAGCCACTTCCATATTCGTAATCAGGTTCTTCTGAACATTCTTAATAGTTTTGGCATCCTTCCCCTGTATAACATTTACAAATAAAATAAGATAACTCAGTCATAATGGCTTTTTAATTCAGCCGATATAATGATAAATCAGTCGTAGGTATGACACTGTCAGCTTACCAGAGGATGACTACTTGCAGATTTCATAGGTGGCGGTGGACGGGGATGGGTCGACGGAATCTTTTCCCTGAGTGGATGCATCGACGGGCACGGCTGATTTTTTAAACACAGTGGATTGGTCGACGGGTGTGGATGAATTAACAGCCAACAGATCCTGGAGACGAAAAAGGTTTGAATCTTTCCACTTGTTCAACTCTTTCAATTCACTCTCCACCTTCTCTAGTTGTGAAGACATACCGTTCATGCTTGTAGCAAGATTATCAATTCTTGAGCTGAAATTAGCCTCTATATCCATAATGAGTTTTCTAAGCGACACATTATCTGCCTCCTCATTAAAATCCTGCAACACATGATACACAAAAAAACTCATAACCAAGCTAACCAAACTAACCAAACATTAAATATCAACACAATATACCATATCAACTACCTTTGCTTCATCATTCTTATTCCCGACAGATTCATCAAAATCAACATCCTTCTCGTTCAAGCCTTTATGCTTCTTTGCGATATGATGAGAATCATCCAAATCAGCTGGTTTTTTCTTCTTCTTCTTATTATTCTCAATCATCTTTTCAGGCATCTTCTGATCCCAGAAGCCTGGGACAAACCTCTCATCATATATGTCTTGGATCAGATTATCAAGTTCTTGGTTTTATGGTTGATCAGACCACTCAGGATATAGATCTCTATCATTTCTAATAATCATATGCATCACACGCACCTACAACATAAGATATAATAAACAATAATCATCGTAAGCCATAACTCAGCCATCAATTGTGATACAATTCAGTCATTTATGGTCCATAACTCAGTCACAGTTAATTATAACTCAGCTATCAATTAACAATAACTCAACCGTCAATGACTCATAATAATATATAACTCAGTTTAAATCTTACCTTTTCATTTTTTTCGATTTCTTCATCAATGACATGACCCAAATCTCTTCGTGTGCGGTTTCCCTTCCATCGCAATAGAGGACTCATATCCCCGTCGGATGGGTTACCAAAAAGTGCTCCAAAGCATGTGATAGATTCATAAGCCCATGCTTGTAACACGTACACCAGACCGTTGACGGTGTACGTCCTTCCGGAATGACTAATGGTCTTGATAGACCCAACAAGAGACTGAAATGCTACCCGACCCCATGGATAATTATTCAAGGCTTCATCATCAAAAACTCTTTTAGCAGATTCCAACGGTATTCTAGAGTTGTGATGAAGTCCATGGATACCAATTGTTAATAGGAACAACCGCCCCATCCATTTACGCCTAATGTCTTGTGGTGGTCATGCCCGGCATTTACCTAATCCATTAATAAGCTCATCTAAAGTGGGACCTTCTCCAGCAGGCACATTCAACTCTATGAAAAAACGCTCTGTAAGCAGCTTCAGGTTCAAATGGCTCTGTAGGGAATGGATGTATGGTCAAACCCGTGACATGCTCAAACTCATTCAACCCAAATCTGATAGGTTGACCACCAATGAGAAACCAAACCTCCTTCTTCCTTACTCTTAACTGTCTGCATAGAAGGTAGTGGACAGTTTTACCAGACCATAAAATGGTTCTCTCAAAGATTTTGGCTATTATTCCAGTTGGGTGCTCCTTAATTTCATTCCACACAGTTTCACCTACGGACTCTCTGATTGTATCTATATGTTTGAGTAGAACATTGTGGTTAATATCTTTATTATCCAGATTATACTGCCCTTCCGCATACAGTCTTGGTGCGTAATTCCTTGGTTCATCCATCTGATAAGAAGATTACATAAAATAGAGTATAGTTATATCAAACAGAGTATAAATCACAACCGAAACATTGGGATAGTATACCTCAACCGTATACTAAATATTAACTCAGCCGAAACATAAACAAATTCAGCCACAGATGCATCAATAAAATCAGGACATATAAAGAAACTCATCGACATATACCAATATAAACCATAAATTAGCCCTAACACAACCCGTAACTAAGTCGTAATAAACCAGACACCAAATCCAGTAGATCTATCAAATCAGCCACAACGACGGCGGAAATCAGCCGTAATAATCACCGATAAAAAACCACATATTGGTATATCAACCATAAATTATCCCTAACACAACCCGTAACAGTCGTAATAAACCAGACACCAAATCTAGTAGATCTATCAAATCAGCCACAACGGCGGCGGAAAACAGCCGTAATAATCACCGATTTCAACTCTTAGTATCACCGCTAGATGTTTCATATAACGGTTTAAACTCAAAGAGAGATATTCAAACTTACCGAGTGATGAAAGCAGAGATTTTTACGCAATTTTAGGAAGATGAAGAAACCCCGTTGAAACTGAGACGAAATGCGACGGAGATACGGGCGGAAAAGATGAAATTTCGGTCGACTTAGGGTTTAAGGTTCGTCGCCGGAAAGAAAAAGAGAGAAATTTTTTCGCCTCCGTCGAGTGAACAGTTGCTAAAAGTGATGGACGCTTCAGTTTCCCCTTTGATTACGACGTATTAAATGACGTGGATATTAATTTCTACTTAATTTTATTTTGTAGTTCAAACAAAAAAATTTTAAACAAGGGTGTTAATAGTAATTTTACAGGGACGGAAAACATACGAGTTATTGTCAAAAAATGTATCCCACGATAGCAATAAACGAACTTTTGTAGCCCATCTAAGTCATTATTTCAATTTTTATTTTATTTTTTGCACTAAAAAAAAACACTAAACGGGTTTAAATGGGGTTTGGGATTTTTTTCGCGGGTCTATATGGGTATGCGGGCCTAAATGGGTAACCCTAATAGACCTTGAATTAAATGGGTCTAAACGGGTTCGGGCTTTAAATGGGGTGGGTCTAAATGGGACGGACTTACCCATTTTAACATCCCTATCATTTGCCCAAAAAATCTCCATTAGGACAGGTAAAAAAAAAGGATGTAAATGGCTTTCAAGTTATTCAGAAACTATATAATGAAGATTTTCTGGAAGCAGACATTGCATTGACATATGTGAAAAGTGCGGGTTTTAAGGTGGATTGGTTGGAGAAGAAGCTTGATTTAGTGAAAGAAAAGAAGGAGAAAGAGCAATCTTGTTTGGCTCGGCTACAAGAAATGGAGGATAATTTACTGATATTGAAGCAAAAATGTTCAGACATGGATGCTCTAGTGGAGAAGGAGGAGGCAGTGTTGTCGGCCACAAGAACTCCTCTGTCATTCGATAACTTGAGCGCTTAGGTTTTCTGGTATCTTAGTTTCTCCCTTGGCTTTAATGATAAGAGGTTCTCTTGTAATGAAATTGAACTTATGCTTGAAGTTGTCACATTTTGTGAAATAAGTATAATTGATAGCTATGATCTATCAAAGTTTCGCCTATTAAATAAATCTGTCTGGAATTTATATATGTTGTGGGGAAGTTCTTAGGCAGTTATGTAGAAAGTTGTCACATTTTGTAATGCATTGAACAGAGCTTGGCGTTTGAAGTGTTGTGACATGGTTATGAATTTTGATGGTAAAGCAAACCTCTCTTATATATGAAAACAGAGAGTTGCATTTGAAACGTAGTGATCAAGTCCGTCGGCTCTAGCTGGACTTTTTTTTCTTCTTTTAATCGATTGAGCACTTGTTACTTTGCCAATTGCCACTATTACAAATTAATAAAAAAGTTTATAGCTTTTCTCTCAAGGAATCTTCAACAATTAAAGAAAGCGTCGATGTAAATGGGTTTCAATTTTTTCTTTCACAAGCTAGAAATTTGTTAATGGTGTATGCGTCTTGTTACTCTACAAGACACATGATCATTTGTTTTTTTTTATTAATATATTGCTTTTCTTTTTCAGATCCGCAAAAAATGCTTTCTCATGTGTTTCTGTCTTTCTCTACTAGCAGGTAGAACCTGTGAGGTATATAGTTGAGAACATCCAGTGCCGTGCTTAGGATCTAGTGGCTGGAGGCGAATTAAAAAAAAACAAAAATTATATGATAGAAAAATATTATAATTTTTTAGTAATTTTAAATTGCAAACAATTAAATCGAAAAAAGTTCTATAATGTTTAAAATATATATTATATTAAAATTTATGAATTAACAAGGTATATAAAAAGTTGAAATATTTGTCCATCTTATCTATATAAAAATAATTAATTAACTATTCTTATAGAACTTTTAAAACATTAAATATAATATGTAATAATTAAAACAAAAAATAATGATCATAGATGAATTCTGTTAAAACAAAACTATTACATAGTTTTTTCATGAATTTTTATAAAACAATTTCTATCAAATTTCAAATCAACTATTTTTCTATAGATAACATAACCATCTAACTTATTAAATCTTCCAATTATTCTTTATATCATTTTAAAAGCTTCAAAATAATAGAAGAAAACCGTGGATGATCATAACTTTTTAGTATTATTTATTAGAGTTTCCATAAAAGAAAAAAAAAACTGATTAAAAAAAATCAAATCACGTCCATTTGATATCTATATATGTTTCGTTTGATATATAAAAACTTAAGTAAACTTTAACATTGTACTAAAATATTATTTTTTGATAATACGGGGCCCAAATAAAAAAAAAAAACAATTTTGGGGGATTGAGGCAAATGTCTTTTTGATTAGGCAGTAAGCACGGCTTTGGAGACATCCAGACATTGCAGTAGGGTTCCGTTCAAAGAACCAACATCTAAGGAAAGCAGGCATGAATTCCCTTATAAGCTTAATCGAGACGATATGCCAATCACTGCAAGAGCTGTTTAGCGAGGATCTTGTGGAAGCAGATAATGCACTGACATAGGTGAAATATTCAAGATTTAAGGTGGGTTGGTTGGAAAAGGTGGGACAAGTGAAAGAAAAGAAGGAGAAAGAGCTGGCTGGTTCAGCCATACTCCAAGAAACAGAGGAAAATTTACTGAAGTTGAAGCAAAAGTGTGCAGAGGAAAATTTATATAGTGTATATAGATATTTATGATACGCAAAAGAAGAAGTTATTTTATTGATTTATTTAAGAAAATATTATACAAAAGCACTGTAGAAACAAATAGATTATTATTAAACTACATTAACTGGAGAGACTAGTATAAGAAAGAATCGGTGTTGTTGCAGCTTACGAATTCACTCATTAATCGGTAATGGCATTTTAAACTACATTGGACAAAAAAAATTCAAAGTGATAATTTGGAGTTTTGCAGTTTTGCAGTTTGGGTGAACAGAAACTAACTCAGCTTCTTCTTCTAGTGTGTTTTTTCCAAGCTGTTGAGCTTATTCCTCATTCCCAAAGTTCGCTATCTCTGAATCTATTTCAAGAAAAATTTCATCTGGAAAATATTATTGAATCAATTTGTTGTAGATAGGAGAGCCAACAATACCTCCAAGTGGCTCACATATGCCTTGGTTCATTGGGGATTTATGGCTTGTTCTTCTATGGTTTGATTCATCAAAGGAACATTGTCTTTTTCCTCAAGTTGTAATTGAGCAGCTGAGTTTCTAATGACAATTCGTTGGGACACATTGTTCTGTCCTTTATAATGATCATATGGCTGAGCTGACCATGGAACATAATGCCTCTCCTCTTAGGCTTGATTCATCATAATCAAAACATCTGAAGAATCTGTATGTTTTCCGCAATGCTGGCTCTGGTAATAAGTTTGCCAAAACTGCTGCCCATTGGAGGGAGATGGGTGGCTTGTCCAAAAATTTGTTTTGCAATTGAGTAAGAGCTAAGTTTAAGTCTTCTTCCAAATGTTGTTGCTGAGAAGTAAGTACTCCGAGAGCTGAGAGATCATAGTTCTATCCTAAATACTGATGATTTTGAGCCAGACATAAAGCAGAGGAGTTAAAGTCTTGATGTTCCATCATACCTTGTTCATATGGTTGAGCCGAGTACGAAGCAGAATGCCCATTCCACTGCTGCTCCTCCTCCATGGTTTAAGCCGCGTATGAATGATTCCTCTCTTTTCTTCGAAACAGGTTCGGGTACCGCTGGTGGTGGTCCTCCATAAGTGAGAGATAAGTCTCTTGTGGTCCAAGAAAATGGTTTTGTTGCTGACATGAAGATACTCCAACAAACTGACCACATGAACCCAAACCTTGCTGATGTCGAGCAGCCAAGCGTTGTTCTTGATGATGAATCATTGGACATTGTGTCTTTGGAACCATGTCTTGTCCCAACAATTGATGTGCTGAGGATGGACCAAAATACTCATTCTACTGTTGATCCTCGTTCAAATCTTGATTCATCATCATGGGAACCTACAAAGGAGCCGCCCTCTCTTGTCCTACATGCTAGTTTTGGTACTCAACCATATCTCCAAAACCGTGACCATATCGCTCCATGTTTCCAAGAATATGGTTTTTCTGCTGACCATAAGACCCAAAGTCTTGATGCTGCTCTATGCCTCCATTCAATATTGGAGCCGAGTATGAGACAACCTGATCACCAGAACAAGACCCATTACACTGCTCCATCCCTTGAGCTTGATGAGTCTCCACCGGAACGTCCAAGTATTGAGTTACTTCACCACCAGAAGCAGCAACAGAATGATTAATACTGGTCATATTGGTTTGAATGTTATTCTCTACCAACGTCGAACCATCTTCCCGTCCAGGTGCGATAATTATAGGTGTGAGCCTTGGAGAATATTGAACACAGTTTTTACTCGGTTTGAACCAGATTTAGGAGAGAAAAACTTCTCGAAATACCGGTGTATATAAAAAAAAGTCATGCATCACCCAACCTATCACCATTTCATCTTTCTATGTTTCGGTCTTGGATTTGGCTTTGAAGCTTATATTCCGCATAAAACTGATCTGAACTCCATCTTTGTCCGTTATGTGAGTCAAAAGACCAGTCATTTTTCATCTACCTGACCCAATTACTTATCGACACGGTCTCTTCGAGTCTGCTTTTTTTTGCTCCTGGAGGTTTTTTCCTCGTGACGAAGTAAAACCATTCGTTCTCATAGAATCTAACATGATTTACTTGCTGAAGAAGCCAGGGTTCTCTCTCGTACAGTTTATGAATGTTGGTTACGAACCTACATCTTTTCATTCGTCGATTTTCCGACAAAGGTTTGTTATTTCAATCCCACAAATGTTAAGCTGGTCACCACCCTTCGCCGGAAAATCGATAGAAAAAAATGTTCTAGGTTCGTAACCGACATTCATAATCTGTACGAGAAAAAACTCTGGATTCTTCAGCATGTAAGTCACGTTAAGTTCTATGAGAACAAGTGGTTTTACTTTGTCACGAGGAAAACCCTCCGCGAGCAAAACAAGCAGACTCGAAGAGACCGTGCCGGCAGGTAATTGGGTCAGGTAGATGGAAAATGACTGGTACTTTGGCTCACATAACATACAACGATGGAGATAAGATCTGTTATATGCGGAATAAAGCTTCAAAGCCAAAGCGAAAAGCAAAACAGAGAAAGATGAAATAATGACAGGTTCAGTGATGCATGAGTTTTTTCTTTTTTTTTGATAAACCGGGATTTCAAGAAGTAATTATCTCCTGAATCTCGTCAAACCGCATAAAAAAATTGCTCTATATGCTCCAAGGCTCACACCTATAATGATCACACCTGGACGGGAAAATGGTTCGAAGTTGGTAGAGAATAACATTCAAACCCATATGACCAGTATTAATCATGCTGTTGCTGCTTCTGGTGGTGAACGAATTCAATACTTGGATGTTCCGGTGGAGACTCATCACGTTCAAGGGATGGAGCAGTGGAATAGGTCTTATTTTGGTGATCAGGTTGTCTCATACTTGGCTCCAATATTGATTTGAGGCATGGAGCAGCATCAAGACTTTGGGTCTTATGATCGGCAGCAAAACCGTATCCTCCCACACATGGAGCGATATGGTCATGGTTTTTTAGATATGATTGAGTACCAAAACCAGTATCTAGGACAAGAGACGGTGGCTCATTTGCAGACTCCAATGATGGTGAATGAGGTTTTGAACAAGGATCAACAGTAGAATGAATATTTTTCACCATCCTCAGCTCATCAATTTTTGGGGCAAGACATGGTTCCAATGACACAATTTCCAATGATTCATCATCAGAACAACACTTGGCATCTCGACATCAGCAAGGTTTGGGTTCATGTGGTCAATTTTTGGAGAATCTTCAGGTCAGCAATAAAACCATTTTCTTGGACCACAAGAGACCTATCTCTCACTTATGGACAACCACCACCAGCAGTACCTGAACCTGTTTTGGGGACAAGAGATGAATCATTCATACGCGGCTTAAATCATGGAGGAGAAGCCACAATGGAATGGGAATTCTGCTCGGTACTCGGCTCAACCATATGATCAAGGTATGATGAAACATCAAGACTTAAGCTCCTCTGCTTTTTGTTTGGCTCAAAATCATCAGTATTTAGGAAAGAACAATGATCTCTCAGCTCTCGGAGTACTTATTGCTCAGCAACAACATTTGGGAGAAGGCTTAAAATTATCTCATACTCAACGGCAAAACCTGATTATTGGAAAGCGACCCATCTCCCTCCAATGGGACATCAGTTTTGGCAAAATGATTACCAGAGAAAGATTTGCGGACAACATACTGATCCAACACAGGTTCCGATTATGATGAATCAAGCCTTGGAGGAGGAGCATTATGTTCCATGGTCAGCTTAGCCATATGATCATTATAAAGGACAGAACAATGTGTTCCCAATGGTTCATGTGAAGACTCAACAACAACAAGAAAATGTCCTTAGAAACTTAACTGTTCCATTACAACTTGAGATAAAGATAATGTTCCTTTGATGAATCAAACCATGGAAGAACAAGCCATAGATCTCCCAATGAACCATGGATCGGCTCATTTATGATGGTGAAACTTGTTGCAAAGGTTGAAGTCTGAGATGTCGGAGCTTGAAGGAATCTTTAGATGCAAGATGATCTCGGCTCATTGATGAATACTTCTGATTCTTG
Source organism: Iljinskaea planisiliqua (assembly GCA_900108845.1). Classification (NCBI taxonomy): domain Eukaryota; kingdom Viridiplantae; phylum Streptophyta; class Magnoliopsida; order Brassicales; family Brassicaceae; genus Iljinskaea; species Iljinskaea planisiliqua. The sequence continues at coordinate 255,565 of FNXX01000029.1, read as the reverse complement.
CAGATGATCTTGATTTGGCTTCATTTATGTCCTATCTGAGTCTGAAAGGTTGTGGACTTCAACGTTATAGTCTTTTGTAACTCCTTGGGAGGTTTTAAGTAATGAAAAAGTTATTTTCATAGTGTGCAAAAGTAATAGCTGCCTCGGATATAGATTACTTGTGCTTTCTTTTTTTTTTGATGAATTCTTCATCATATCAGTTTGATCGGAAGTGATTAACTCCTTTATTCTCAAGGCAAGTCGAGTCTTCAAGGTGCAAGACTTACATCTGGTCATACGATAGAGGCTTACGTTGGCTCGGTTTATGATCTAAAGATAGTCTGTGAGATTAGTTTGGTAAAGAGTGTTTGAAGCAACAAGATCCACTCTAAGTTGAATACCGATGCGAACCTAGTTCGTTGATCGAGTATAACTTAAAGTTTTCAGGATTAACCCAACTTTTAAAGTTGTGGATTATTTCACCAATGCATTTGCGAGAAACGCTAAAATTAATCATCTGGCCAGGATACCAATGTGAAAGATAACAAAGAGGTGAAGTCAGTGAAAAACTCTTAAAGATTTGTTCGAGCTGTAAGGGAGCTTGATAAAGAAGGGATGAACTCTTGATGAAATGAGAGCTCGTGTGTGAGCTTGAGATAGTTGAGTGACGAGCTTATCGTGATAACTTGGTGAGCTCATGCATTGCCATGTATCATGTCATCACCTCGATTGAACCTCTATATTTTGAATACTTTGAATTTGCTGACATTTTTAAGCCAAAAACTCATCCGCTCCTCCTCATTCAATCCTCCTTCTCGAATTTTCAGTCTCGTTATTACTCTAATTTATTTGTAAGGCTCTTTTTATGAGTTTATAAGAAAAATTGGTAGCTTAAAGGGTCCTTAGTGAAAATCATAGGGCATGAGTTCTCTTCCTCATCTATTTCTCTCTTAACATGGGAATTGCGTATTTAGTGAAAATAATAATTTTTGTTATATATATGTATGGATGGTTTATCTAGGAATGAAGAAGAAGATTTTGGCGAATGGTTACCTGAGCCGCCATGCTACGAAAGTATCTGTACAGTGCTGTTTTGGAGTAAAACATCTGTCTTACTCTTAAATTAAAGTAGTACTGTAACAAGTAGGAAAAACTTTAAAAGGTAAGATATTTAGGTTTACACCATAAAATCATGACGTATGAAGTATTAATGATGAGCAACAAGGCAAGAATTTAAAACTAGATAATTCAATATGATAAGTCAAAATTATTTGAATGACTAGAATCTACTAGCATTCAACAAGAATCCAACTTAACTTGAAACATAGTAGAAACCATTAATAGTTAACTACACAAAAGTAAATCATCCAAGATAACCATTTCTATGTTGCCTTGTGTATGCATTAATATACATGTTGGTATCTCTTTGATGAACTGTACGAACATCTCAATCAGACAATATTACAATCTTATACGGCTCAGTCCTATAGCTAAGTTAAGAAGAGTGTCACATTCACATAACTCACTAGAAATAATTGGTTTTATGTGATATAATAGGGAAAATCTCAACCCTTTCATTAGCTTCAGTGAATGAGTAACATCAAATTGGAAATCTCTAATTCCAATTCAAAATTTAGCCAATGGATTAATGAAATGCATCAAGAGTACTGTATGTAAGTAAAAACTAAACGCACACGAGTTACTCACAATTCAATATTCTTACAGTTCATTGGTTTAGATCTTACTAGGAATTGGCTGGTACTCCTATATATAAGCAATTGGCGCCACAACAGCAGAGAAATATGAAATCAAATTATTTCAGCTTATACAATATATATGCACATGATTTTACATTCTTGTAATTAATAGAATCAAATAATAAAGTCACATACTTCAGATCTCATGGCATCGTACATGATGAAAGAAATCCTAGTTCTTCAAATACTGCCCTTGATTTGCATATATCATGATTCGTGAGTCATGAGTCTCTCAGAAACTCACAAAAACAAAATCTGAAATGTTTCAGATCGTAAACTTACAATACTCGATCATGAATCTAACAATATTCGATGTGGTAGCTGAATAGACATCATATAAACATCATATAGCATCATAAATCATATAACTATAGCTTATAGTTCAGTAATATAGTTTAACTATCTGTTGAATAACAAAATGAATCTCAAAGGCTCCAGATCTACACCATCTAAATAACAACAATATTCATATTTCAGACTGAACGCATAAAATCAAATACCCGATTACATGCCATGAAGGTCTAAGCAAATGCATCACATGAAATACAATATATGATATATATGCACATGATTCTACATTCTTGTAATTAGATCTCATGGCATCATACATGATGATAGAAATCCTAGCTAGTTCTTCAAAACACTGCCCTTGATTTGCATATATCATGAGTCATGAATCTCCCAGAAACTCAGAAAAACAAAATCTTAAATGTTTCAGATCGTAAACTTACAATACACGATCATGAATCTAACATTATTCGACGTGGTAGTTGAATAGACATCATATAGCATCATAAATCATATACATATAACTTATAGTTCAGTAATGTCAGTTTCATTATCTGTTGTGTAACAAACTGAAGATCTACACCATTTGAAATAACAATAATATTCATATTTGAGACTGAAGGCACAAAATCAAACACCAAATTACATATGCCATGAAGATATAATCAAATGTATCACATGACATATATATCCAATATTTTACATATGTGAATCTACAGAGAAATAGAGTATAAAATAGAAGAGGTTATGCATACCGGCTAAACAATTCGACGGCTTCTTTTGCTGGATTCATCATGAGTGACCCACAAGTCAGGCAAGAGCATTGGGATTGGCTTCTTTCTTCTGGAGGTCATGATCGTAGTAGCCATATTTTCAATGGTCGGCTCAGAAGAAAAATATTGTCTTAGGGATTATCTGTTGACAAGAAGATAAGATACAATTTAAAGAAGTGGTTGCCTCTCAGAAATGGAAAGAAATCCTAGGAACTTTGACATCGAATGCTTAATTAATTTTGTGTGGCTACCTGTATTTGCAATTTGAATGGCTTATCAAATCATCTTTGAATTTCATTTATAGAGAAGAATTGAATAGAAATTTAAAAATTTAATATATAGAAAATTTAGGTTATTTTTCCTACATACTAAAGAGCACCAGCGAGAAGAACTATATATCGCTAAAGGGAAGCAGTTGTTGCAAATTAGAATAATAACCCTTCTCATACGCCATGGGTTACAATATATCACTTTGGCTTCGGGTTATTTTTAACCAAAACAGAAAAAGACGAAATTTAAGTTTTTTATCATCTTAAACTCGAGTTTGCATCCAAAGTAATGGCAAAGCCACAAAACTAATACAAAATTACAAACCAATTAGTTAATCTTAACCACAATTGTGCTAGTGCGAGGTTGTAGATTAAAAAAAAAAGAAGGTCAAAGCAAACAGATATATGTAACCTAATCAACATTAAACTAACCTATAGATATGATTCATGAAGTACATATATTATACAGAGAAAAAAAAAAGGAAAAACATTCCAGGAATTTGTGTGCAAAATAAAACACATCATGCTTTATATTTTATATGTATAATCTTCCTTGAGACTATTCTGGGAAGGAGTCTTGAGAGAGAAGCCAAGATCTTTGCACAACTCTTCATCTGGCTGCAAGCTTCCAGGGATTGCACCAAAAGCTGTTCTTGAAGCTTCAAATCCTGACGCCAAGAAATGCATATACGCAGACATATCCTCCAAATTTTTGCCAACACTTATAGAAGAGTTTTCGGGTGGCTTCTTTGATCACTTCAGAGTCCTCTCCACTAACGTATAAATCAACCTCTAACTCAGCGAGTTCCTTTTGGTATTCCTTAAGTAGTTTAAGAATCTCCTTATACCCTTTGCTCCTCACCATCTTACCAATGTAGTATGTCCCTTTAGTGAATGCCTTCTCCTGGAGCTTATGATGTTCTAGTTTTCTCAAACAAATCTCGAGAAATTTAGGGTGGGCACCATGAACGTTGCAGACTATAGATTTAGGGTATTCTTGAGTGTCAGCAGATAATCTGATTACTTGCATGACTAACATCATTAGTACAAGTTCTAATTCACATAAAACTGGTCATAATCAAGGTCACAGGCCAACAACCCATCCCCAAATAAAATCCAATCATTGGATAGTCATATCTAGATACCAATATATTCACATAATTTGAGCAATCACTCCATCATATTTACTAGTAGCTGTAAAGAAGTTTACCTTGTGACAGTAAAGGCCAACAACCCAACTGTTTAAACACTTGAGGTGAAAAGCTTTGACATGTCCCCATCAGGAAGAATGCTTCTTTTGTTTGTAGCAAATTGCAATTAGATAATGTGAATTGTTAAGGAAGGAAATTAATAGCACATGAAAAGAGTACTACATAAAAGTTCATACGAAAACATCTGAAGATAAATCAGCACTAGCTAGGCCAGATGAAACCAAAAGTAAGGAGAGATAAGAAAAAAACAGCACTTAACATGGAACTAATAATTCACGGGTGCCAAATAATTCACATGCAAAAAGAGAGAACAAACAAATTCATAGCAGAATATGGAAACACATAAATTTACATCTACAACACGTTTCGCAATAAGATTTCATTAATGACTAACGAGAAATAAAAAGAACAACGGACATCAACATGCAAGTATAAGTAAGAAGACATGGGAGTGTTGCAGTCTTGCAGACTCATGTAAATTACACAAAGACATGACAGATAGATCGAAAGCACAGACGGTAAAGAAACAATTCATCTCCATGAAAGGTCGGAGACTAAGAGCCAAAAAGGGATCCTTACATATATGAGCAAAACATATACGTTTGCACATATTTTTGTTGCTGACCTGAAGATTCTACAATATCCAATCATATTGTATTAAACTGTTAGAGAAAATACAAAACAATATTCTTTCTAAAAAAATAAAACCTTAAATCAACATTTTTGTGAAAATAAAATATATATTAAATCAGAACTAATAGATAATGTAATTAATTATCTATTATCTGACCATTAAAATCAGAACAATAAAACATTTTACATATAAAATTAGCTGACTCGAATCCAAATTGTATTAAAACAAAACCAAATTAATCAGTATTCGTTAAGTATCAAAAATTTAAACTAAATATTCATAAATAAAATATTATAAGTATATTAATTAAAAATTAGATTGTGTTTATATATATATATTTTTTTTTAACTCTGAGCCAGAACCAATATTCTTCTTTTAAAAAGCGAATCCAAGTAAACAATTATCTCAAATTAAAATATATTTTTCTAAATACAAAATTTAAAACTGTGTGAACCAAATAACTGAATGATACCCCCTAAAAAAGTCATCTAACGTAAATGAGATATTATCCAAATGAAAATGGTTTTTATCATTATCTTATAATAAATTAGATTATGTTAATACATAAAAATTAAATTGGATTATTTTAATCAAACTAAAATTAAGATGGCATGTACAATACAAAATTATATATATATATATATATATATATATATATATATATATATATATATGTAATATAAGTTATGAAAATTATTACGATATTTCACCAAGTAGTTAACAATATCGATAAAAAATTTTGTGGATATGAATACTATCCTTTTCGATTCTCCCTACCTAGATATTTAGCTTCACATTTTTGAATCAGATGACAAACACACTCTTTGTATCTTACTCTAATCAAATATTATCTATTTTTATTCTAAACTGCAATATTTGTTATTATAGAAACAAACTTGTGATTTAATACATTGATATATATAGAGAAAAATATGTTGACTAAAAAAAGAAAAATTAAATTAAATATGGTAATAAAATAAATCAAATTTAAGTGGTAATAGAAAAACTATGTTTAATTTTTTGAATAAAAAAAGACACGTGATAGATTTTACATAGAAACCAAATAATTTGAGAATTTGAAAATTAGAATAAATTCAATTAACACGATTCAAATAAATAAAAGTTACTTTTCACATGTGTCTCGATTTGGTTATTTGCTCAGAGAATTAATTGGTCAATGTGAAAAATCTAATAATCGTACAACATCACTGTATAAACAATTGATTAGACTAGAGTGCTTATGTTTTGGAATATTAGATTTCTTACAATGGCCAGTTAATTCTCTGAGAAAATTATCAAGTTGAGACACATGTGAAAAGTAACTTTTAATTATTTAAATCGTGTTGATTTATTTTATTTTATTTTCAAATTCTCAAATTATTTGCTTTGTAAAAAAAAATCTATCACGTGCTTTTTATTTTCTATTCAAAACTTTAAACATATTTTCTCTATTACCACTTAAATTTGATGTATTTTTTTACCATATTTTATTTACTTTTTCTTTTTTGAGTCAACATATTTCTCTCTTTATATATCAATATATCGAATCACAAGTTTTTTTATATAATAATAAATATTGCAGTTTAGAATAAAAATGGATAATAGATAAAAAGAGTGTGTTTGTCATCTGTTTCAAAAGTGGAAAGCTGCATATCTAGGTAAGGAGAATCGATAAGGATTGTATTCATATCCACAAAATTCTTTATCTATATCGTGACTATTTGGTGAGATATTTTAGTTATTTTCATAACTTGTATATATATATATATATATATATATATATATATATATATATATATATATTGTATTGTACATTCCATCTTAATTTTAGTTTTATTAAAATAATCAAATTTAATTTCTATGTATTAATAGATCATAATCTAATTTATTATAAGAAAAATGATAGAAACCATATATTTTTATGGCATTTTCATTTGGATAGTATCTCATATACATTATACGACTTTTTTAGGGGGTAGCATTCAGTTATTTGGTTCATACAGTTTCAAATTTTTTATTTTAAAAACTATATTTTAATTTGAGATAATTGTTTACTTGGACTCGCTTTTTTTAAGAATATTCGTTCTGGCTCAGAGTTAAAAAATATATTAAAAACACAATCTAATTTTTAATCAATATACTTTTAATATTTTATTTATAAATATTTAGTTTAAAATTTTAATACTTAACAAATCCTGGTTAATTTGGTTTTGTGTTAATATAATTTGGATTTGAGTCAGGTAATTTTATATGTAAAATGTTTTTATTGTTCTGATTTTATTGGTCATATAATAGATAGTTAATTACATTATCTAGTTTTGATTTAATATATATTTCATTTTCACAAAGAATATTGATTTAAAACAAAACAAATTCTTTAAGTATAGTTTTCCATATACGTACGGGATATGTACACCATATGAGCTATTTATATTACATTTAGAGGTGAGCATTAGGGGTGAATATAAGACAAGTATTTGCTATTTTTCGTCTACATACTATTTTATTTATCTTGTATGAGTAATAGAAATTTCAATTTTATATTTTCCTTGTTAAAAACGAATACTCACAATTTCAAGTATTTGCTAAAAATGATATACTTGTAAGCTACTTATTCCATTTATTTACTTGTTACTTGTGAAGCATTTGCAAGTAATTTTCATTACATATAAGTAATTACTTGTAAATTACTTAAAAAATTATTTAAAAAATTCATAAAATTACTTAGTTATTATTTATCTTATTTCTTACTTACGTGAAATTCAATCTAAATTTTTCATCTAATAAAAAGTTATTATATAATAAATATGTATACAAAATATTCAAAATAAAAGTACTATAAGCGGAATATTAAATTTTCTCTAATACTTGTTACTTGATTTATACTTGCAAATATCTAAATTATTTTACTTGTTACTTAATTTTTTTCCAATTTATTTGTTGGTTCTGCTGTCGCCGGGTTCCTCCGGAGTAGAATTTCTTCTTTGTCGTCTCTGTCCAGTATTCATTCCTCTCGTTTTGTCATTCAGACCATTGTTTGGTGGAGGATGGCCATTTGTTTCTGCTCGTGCTAATGGTGTTTATGGGTGTTCGCGGGTGCTGTTGGCGATATGACATACTCTAGTTAACGCTATAGACAATCTGGTTTTGTGTTGGGGCGTGAAATTTTCCTTGTTTTGGAGGTTGGATTCGGTTCGCGTTTAAGTCTCATTTCTAAAACTCTTTCTATTTTATTAAATTTTAGTCATGAGTTGATCTATTTCATGTAAAATTTCTCCATGTATAAGTAATTCCATAACTTGGCTGTTGGTAATCAATGAATTAATGAATTGTTAGTTTTATCGGTTTTATCAGGGAAAATATATCGATTTCTCACATTTGTTTGTTCTTTTGTTGCATGCTTTTCTGATCAACTATCATCAGATCTTAGGATTAATATATCTCTCTAAAATCTTGTTATATTTCTTGAACTATTATTTGGTGAGCAATACGTCAAAACCAAAGAAAAAGGAGTCATAGATATTTATAAACAATTGAGTATTAAACTGATTAATAAATGTCTTCAACTTGTAATAATCAATGGAATTGGAATTTATTAGATTTTTTAGATATAGAAGTTGGAACCATGACTGGAATGACTTTAAAACTGTGACTCAAGTTCCTAAGAACCGATTTTCCTTGCATTTCGATATTGTTTGCATTCATTAATCTTTGCAAATAGCCAAGTGACCTAATGATTTTCTTCCATTGAATATTCATCAACTTTACTTATTTGTTTTCATGCTCGTACTTATTAGACCAAAAATCAATTTTGTTGTTGTTGTTGTTTTAACTTGATTCGACTCTCATATGGCAATACACATATTTTTTTATAGGTACATATGTAGGCCTGGTGTTCGGGTACCCATTCCGCTTCGGTTCAGGTTTTTTGGATTTTCGAGTTTTCAGATTTAGAGATATAAAATCCATTCGAGTATTTTAGAATTTGGGTTCGAGTTCGGTTCGGTTTGGGTTCGGATACCCAAAAATTTATAAAAATAAAATTGGTTCAATTTGACAAATATAGCTAGAAACTTTTGAATATTTTATTTAGTTTGGATATTTTAGTTAGTTTGGTTTAAAATTAATTCATCTATTCAAATTATAATTATAATTTTGGATAAATAGGTTATATCAAGTCTAAATATAATTAATATTTTAGGTATATAATTGTATTTCAGTTATTTCGGATACCCATTCGGTTTTCGGTTTGAGTTCGGTTTCGATTTTGTAGATCCATTTGGGTATTTTATCAATTTAGGTTTGGGTTCGGTTCCTCTTTTTCAGTTCGGTATTTTGGGTTTGGTCTTTTTTCCCAGGCCTATACATGTGGATTCGATATTGTATCTATGCTTAGTGGGTTTCTATGAACTTACAAGTTTAATTTGGATGAATTTTTCACACCCAATTAATCATTACCCCACTTTTTGTATTCTTCTTTGGAACAGTTGAATATCATTTGAATCGTAACCCAACGAAGAACCGCTGGTAGGTAATGATGGTGAAGAATCTTCCCAATTTTTATCAACCTCCAAATTCTGAAGTTTCAGATCAGGTCCCTTAAATTTCCTATCTATAACCTGCGGATCCATAATAGAGGCAGATAGATACTCTAATTCACATATCTCTTGTTTCTCATTTCAATGTTATCTTGTTAATAGATGTCTCTTGATGATGGAGTAGACAATGTCCTACTGGTTGCGACAAAGAAGGTTGTGTTTTCAGGCAATGCAAAATAAAAAAGGGAGTGGTCCAATAGAAAAATTTTCATTGGGGGCTCAGATATACTCAAACCACAAAAGATGTTGGCTCGGGACTTTTAGATCCGCTGCCGAAGCTACCATGGCTTACGATAACACATCTATCAAGCTCCAAAGCTTCGATGCTAACTCTCACCGGAACTTCCCTCGGTCTAAATTCACGGTTTACAAACAGGCCTTTTAAAAAGGCTACACAACGGAAGCTGTGTTAAACAGGATCAGAGACGGTTATTACCAACACAAGTTCGGTTTACAAGCTAGCCTTTCAAAAAGGCCACACAAAGAAATCTGGGTTGAACATGATTAAAGACGGTTATTACCAACACAAGTTTAGGGGTTTTCTCAGACTCCCTTTCCTGCTTGTCAGTAGTAAAAACAACATCGTTGGATCGAAACAAGCCCGAGGAGGAGGAGATCAAGAATCAAACAAGTGTTTCTCGTGTACAAAGCTTTTTCAGAAGGAATTAACAGCAACCTCTGTAGGGAAACTTAACAGGCTTGTGATACCTAAGAAGCATTGATATATCATGGGTTTTCCGGTTTTTTAACCATGATATAGGTTTATTTATGGAGTCATTTATGTGTGTTTTCGAGTCTTTCCGAGTCTTTTATAGGTTGTTTAGGTGCATCCAAGACGTATTTGGAGATTATGGAACATTTTGGAGCTAAACATGAAGCTGTGACAAAGAGTGCAACTCGGAAAACAGCCAAAGAATTTTCCATAAAAATTAAGTCTTTTCGTGTGTTTTGACTATATCTTAGGATTTTAAGTCATATTTTAGAAATACACATTATTTTATCAAAGAGATTATTAGAGCTTTTGGGGATACATATATGAGACTTGTTAGAGAGCAGGTTTCAAACACTAGCGCTTTCTATATATTGATTCATATTGCATTCTATTCAAACATGTTTATTGCTTCAATTGCCATGTCTGAGTAGTTAACTTGTTAGGGTTAGGGTTGTTCAAAGGTTATTGATGAATTGTTAGGTATCATCCGAATTCTTCACCTGGATTGTGTTTAATGCTAATTCTAGCCTGATCATCTAAAATTCAGAACTTATGTTGGTTAATAGATACAACAGTATTATTGATTGTCTGAACTATCTTAGGTGTGTAAAATTCTTATCCGCAAAGAAATTTGGTTTAGGGATTGTGAACAAATTGAACTCGAACTTTAAGGTTTGTCTGAATAATCGAATTTGCAAATAAATTTGAAATTCTAGGATTTAGACATAGATAATTTCTGCAGCGACAGCTGGTTGATTTCACAATTGTATTTCAATTTCAAGAACGAATCTTAATTAAAACCTGACATTCATTTAATCTGCAGTTCTGATTTTCCTGAGAAATTTTCTGAGTCTAGGTTCTTCCTAAATCAAATTTTCTAATCTTGTTTCGTCATTTGTAATTTCAATTACAGTGTGTTTCGTTTAGCTTAATTCAAACACTAAGTCTATTGAGTGATCTTGAGTCCTTGTGGATTTGACCTCTAAGTATTGAAATTGATCTCCTAATTTGGACACTAACTCTAAGGTTAATTTGAGTATATAAAATTTTGGCGCTGTTGCCAGGGACTCTATTTTCTTTTTTTACTTTGTTACTTACGCCGTTCCTCTTTTTTTTTTTTGTTCTTATGTGTTTCAGGTGTATGTATAATCACAGTACTATGAGTAACAAGGATATTCAGCTTTTCAATCTTTCTAACAAAGAGCTGAAAAATTTAGAACGAACGAACGAATAGAAAAGCAAAGATGCCAGTTGAAATGGTAAACCCATTAATTTTGGTCTGAGATGATACTGGAGTCTACAAAGACTAGGAGGGTCACACATGCAATGAGCAGAACAATAGGCTCGAGGGAGATGGCATTATAATTGTCGTTGCAGCTGTAGGTGGTCTAGGAAGGACACTTGATGACTATCACATACCTAATCAGTTCTATGCTAATCGGTCTACAATTCATCCTCCTCCATTTCAGAGACATGATTTTGAGGTGAAACCAGCATACTACACTATTGTGGGTCAGCATATTTTTCATGTTCTGTCTCATGAACACCCCACCCCCCCCCCCAATAGGGGGTCCAATGATTACATGTTCTACAAGCTCTTCCCATACTCACTTCCTGGGAAAGCAGCTTCTTGGCCTAAGCAACTACAGCCAGAATCATTAACTACTTTGAAGGAAACTAAGACCGCTTTCCTCAACAACTTCTTTGATGATGCAAGATCCGAGGAACTAAGATTCAAGATTTCTATGTACTCTCAAGGATCAATTGAATCATTCAAGGCTGCTTAGGTGCGATTTAAGGCATATCAGAGGGATTGTCCACGCCATGGGTTCAGTGAAGTTCAACTACTGGGTATCTTCTTCAGAGGTTTTGACTGGTGGTACTAATTGGCTCTTGATGCTGTAAGCAACGGGAACTTCAATACTAGATACCCAGAGGATGCTTAGACTTTAATTAAGAACTTGGCATCTAGTAATAGTACCAAGAATGCTGATTTTGAAAGAAAGAGGCAAGCAGGGAACATGGATGGCAATCAGATTGCTGATGTTAAGGCAAATATAGAATCTATGTGCAATATTTTAGTGGGAAATAATCATATCCAGTTTGCTGTAGAGGTTGAACCCTTTGAACCGGATGAAGAGTATGAGGAAGAAGATGTCAACTATGTTTTTTGAAATTGGATTTCAGGGCCAAAGGTTTGAGAATCACAAGGAAACAGAAACTTTGGTGGTAATTATTTTGGGTATGCCCCAAATTCCAAATATCAAAGTTTCACTCTTAACAACAACTTCACAAGGAACTATAGTTCCTCTTCCTACCAAGTACCTCATGTACCAACTCCTGAAAGTGAAATTAAAACCATGTTGGGACAGATCCTGAAATCACCGAAGAAAATTATTGTAGACTTCAATGGTAAGATAAATGCCTTGTACCAAGACTTGAATGGGAAGTTCGAAGCTCTGAACACCCACGTCAAGAAATTGGACACTCAATTTTCTCAGTGATATGAGGCGATTTTACCTCATTCTAACCATTGTTTTCAAGTCTTCATCAAGTTTTTTTTGTCTTTATCGAGTCATTGTAGGTCACTAGGAAGGTATAAACGAAGATTTGAGGAATTGGAGCATTTGGAGCAAAAAGAAATCCAAATGAAGGAAAAAATCATAAGTTTCACGTGGAGCACCCACTCGAGACGCAAGAGGAAAATAAGGAAAGCTAACTTACCTAGTTTTGGACGCAAGAGAGGAGAACAAAATATGAGCCGTCTCCTGCAAAAAGAGGATTGAAGACTTTATGAGTTTTTAGACAGTTTTTACACATATTTTCTAGAGAGTTTTACCTCTTAAAATATTTGGGGAGAATAAATCTCTGCAATACTTTGAGAAGAATTCTAAATCCCTTATTTCTACTTTTTCTTATATTCATGGATTTCTCTTCATCTCTTGTCGTGATTTTCTTCTCCATTTATGAGTATTTCTCTAGTTAGGTTAGGGTTTCAAGAGAATTCATGAATCATTGAACCATCTCTGTTAGAATATGGGTCTATTTTCTAGTTCTTCATCTATTGTTGATCTTAATGCTGAAAATTGATTAGCTACCTAGTTTCCGATATTAGGTTGTTTAATGCACCAAAAGTGTTTGTTTAAATGCCTGAAAGAACATAGATGATCAAAATGTCCTTAGCCAATGAAAGGTGCTGTTAAGGCGTTTTGTGAACATATCAAACCTGATATTAATGCATGTTTAGTTTCTGGAATTCATACGACAGTTTAGAATCTTAGGTTATTAGACATAGTAATTGATAATATGACAATAGGTTGGTTATAAATCAGTGTTTTGAGTTCTAGAACATGATTAATGATTTTCCTATTCGATTCTCTAGTTCACGATCTCTAAATCCATGCGAACTTGCCCTTGGCCTAATGCTTTTCTTATTTGACCATCGTTATTTGCCAATTTCTGTTTCATTCAATCACCAAACAAAAACTCATATTTCGTCTTAGCTTAGTTTCAATTTCATAGAAACATAGTGTAGCAGTGGGCCTTTAGAATTCGAATCTTTTTGTATTACAATCATATGTTGTGCACTTGTAGTAGGAAATAGAAACACTAAATCTAGTGTATCACTCAGACTGCTGCGTTTGTGAAAAGGCAAGAAGGGTTCCTTCCTACAAGGACTGATACCAACCCGAAGTATCCCGTCAATGCCATTATGCTAAGAAGTGGCAAAGAATTGAACCCAGTGCTGAAAGCTGGTTTCAATCCTAAGGAAATCGTAGAAGTTGAGGAGTTGGAAGATGAGTTTTATGACGTTACAGACCTAATGTCGGTTGACACCCATTCACATTCACGATACTTTGATTCTCACCAACCCAAAATCGACCACGATCAATGCTCCAGAGTCGAAGGATTCAACACAGCACCTTAGTGTCGACTGACACCACTCCGGTGTCAATCGATACCAAGCAAAGAAACTCAAAAAATTGAGTCTCGATGAACCAATGTTGGGATCAGCACCCCAACATCTTTTGGATCGACACGAGAATCGAGTGTCAACTGACACCACATCAGTGTCAATCGACACCAAGTCCAGAGCCAGCCAAATGTTGCTAAAAAAAAGCATCATCCAAGGATACGGCCTAAAAACCAAAGATTCGTTACCCGAGGAATCCAAAGAAGTCCAAACAGGAGCTTGACGACGCTAGGTGAAAAGCCATGATGGAGAAACTTAGGATTGCGATTGAGATTCCTCTCATTGGTGATTTGAGAAATTCTCTTGTTATAAGGAGATATGTGAAGAGGATGGTCACTAAGAATATATGCCTTGAACAAGGTGTGGTGATGATTTCCGAACAGGTCAGTGCAGTGATCCATAACACGATTCTCGAGAAATCTCTGATCCTGAAAGTTCTATCTTGGACTGTACTAACTTCTCTGATAGCTTCAAGAGAAGTCTATGTGATCTTGGCTCAAGTGTGAACTTGATTCCATACTCAGTTGTAAGCCTTGGAATGACTGATTTTAAGCAAACTAAGATCTCCCTTATCTTGGTTGATCGATCCATAAAAATCCTTGAAGGTGTCCTAGAAGATGTTTCGATTAAGATTAGTGATTGCATGATTTCCACAGACTTTGTGGTGTTGGAATATGGAGAGGAACCGAAAGATCTTCTCATTCTAAGCAGACATTTCTTATCTATAGTTGATTCCATAATCGATGTGAAGAGTGGGAGCATAACTTTGAATGTGGGTGATTTGGTCATGAAATTCGACATGGATATATTGATGAAGAGGCCAACCATAAATGGACAGACATTCTATGTAGACATTCTCTTCAATCTTGTAGAAGAGATCTTCCATGAGATGCACCCTAAAAATCCTTTGGAGAGAGAACTAACCACTTATACAAGCCAAGCTGAACAGCTAGATGACTATGCTGCGGGGTATGTAAATATACTTGATTCTTATGAACAGGTGACACAGATGGTCATTCAAAAGGAGCTGGTTGGAGCTTCTGGTGATTGGAGTGAAGAGAGAGCTCCCAAACTGAGCTCAAACAACTTGATGCAAGGCTAAGGTATGCATTTCTTGGACAGAATTCCACTTATCTTCTTATTGTTAATGCTTCTTTGAACAACACATAGCTCACTTTACAGCTAAGAAAGCTGCGCAAGTTTTGCAAAGCTTTTGGCTATTCTCTTGATGATATTTCAGATATTTCTCCAGACTTTTGCATGCATAGGAGGCTTAATCCGAATCTGAAAAAAGTTTTCAAGATGAAACTCCTAGAAGCAGGGATCATCTATCACATCTCAGGCAGTGATTGAGTCAGTCCAGTTCATGTGGCTCCTAAGAAAGGAGGAGTCACAGTGGTGAAAAATGAAAAGAATGAGCTGATTCCTGACAAGGAATGTAAATGGGCACATAATGTGCATTGATTTACAGGAAGGTGAATGCTGCAACAAGGAAAAATCACTTACCATTTTCCTTCATTGATCAGATGCTGGAGAGGTTAGAAAACGACCCTTATTATTGCTTTGTCAATGTATACTCAGGTTTCTTTCAGATTCCTATCCATCCAGATGATCAGAAAATACCATCTTTACTTCTCCCTATGGTACTCATGCATGCCTCAAAATGCCATACAGACTTTATAATTCTTCTGCGACATTCCATAGATGTATGATGTCTATCTTCACAGACATGATTGAAGATTTCATAGAAATCTTCATGGATGAGTTTTTCGGTTTATGGGTCTTCCTTTAAGGTTTGTGTAGACAATCTCTGCAAGGTTTTAGCTAGATGTGAGGAGAAGCATATAGTTCTAAATTGGATAAAGTGTCAATTTATGGTACGGGATCGTATTGTCCTAGGCCATTGAGTTTCAGCAGTTGGGATTGAGGTGGATCGTGCAAAGATCGAGGTTATGAACAGTCTTTAGCCACCTACATGTGTGAAATCACTGATGAGTTTTCTGGGCAATACTGGCTTTTGCAGAAGGTTCATCAAAGATTTTAGCAAGATTGCTAGACCACTTACTGCTCTTTTGTGTAAAGACATTTGAGTTCAATGCGTAGTGTCTTTCAGATTTTAAACAGATTAAGAGAGCATTGGTGACAGCTCCAATTATGCAACCTCCAGACTGGGAATTACCTTTCGAGGTGATGTGTGATGCCAACGATTTTGCAATTGGAGCTGTTCTTAGTCAAAAGAAAGAAAATAAACTTAATGTTATCTATTATTCTAGCAGAACATTTGACAATGCACAAAAGAACTAATGCAACTACAGAGAAAGAGTTGTTGGCTGTAGTGTTTGCTTTTTAGAAGTTTCTTCCTTACTTAATTGGGTCGAAGTTTATCGTGCATACAGACCATTCTGCTCTAAAAGATTTGATGCAGAAGAAAGATGCAAAACCAAAATTGTTGAGATGGATCTTACTACTCCAGGAATTTGACATTGAGGCTAGGGACAATAAAGTAATTGAGAACGGAGTAGCTGATCATCTTTCAATGATCAGGATTGATGGAGACGTCCTTATTGATGATTTTGTACCTGAGGAGAACATATACTTTGTCAAAACAGGTTTTCAGGCGGATTTGGTTGAAACTTTTCAACTTTCTCGTGTTACAGACCTTGTGTTGTTCGTCACCAGACTCGAAGCATCGGACGAATGTTGACCCGACCACCTTTGGGTCAACACATCCACTCGTCACCAAGAGATGGTGCTGGTCGACACCACCTCTGGTGTCGATCGACACCCATCTTAGGTGATCATGGAGCTTTTAACAGTTCACAATGGTGGCTCCATTGAGCATACATCCATTTTGGTTGTTCTTGATTGTCTGTTGTATGCTGATATCGCGAATTAGCTGCAGAGGATGAGCAGATGATTTCAAAAGCTATGCCAAGAATAATATTTTGAGAGAACTTCAAAGGTTCTACTAGGATGAACATTACCTTTACAAGCATTATTTTGATTGAATATATATTGGAGATATCTCGCAGAATCTTAGGTTCCCGATGTGCTGTTTCACTATCATGGATCAGAATATGTTGGACATTTTGCAACTTTTAAGACAGTGTCCAAAGTTCTTCGAGTAGGTTTCTGGTGGCCTACTATGTCCAAGGATATTCACACTTTCATATCTCAATGTGAATCTTATCAGAGGAGAGAAAAATATTAGAAAAAGACATGAGATGCCACAAAACTTCATCCTTAAGGTTGAAGTCTTTGATTGATGGGCATTGATTTCATGGATCATTTTCCTCATCTTATGGGATTAAGTACATATTGGTTGTTGTGGACTATGTGTTTAAATGGGTTGAAGCAATTGCTGGTCCAACCAATGATTGTGTTGTGGTTCTTAAGCTCTTTAAAACCATTATTTTCCCTTGATTTGGAGTGCCTAAGATTGCTATAAGTGATGGTGGTTCTCACTTTGTTAACAAGGTCTTTGAGAGGTTACTAAAGAAGCATGGTGTTCAACATCGTGATGCTTCTCCTTATCATCCTCAGACAAGTGGATCGGTAGAAGTTTCCAATAAACCAATCAAGGAAATCTTGGAGAAAACAGTGGGTAAGACAAGGAATGATTGGTCTGTAAAACTAGATGATGCACTTTGGCCTTATAGGACTGCATTTAAGAGACCATTGGGCACTACACTATTTCATCTTCTCTATGGGAAAGCATGTCACCTTCCAGTGGAAATTGAGCATAAGGCAGCTTAGACTATTAAGATGATGAATTTCAACATCAAATTTTCTGTAGAGAGGAGATTGGTTCAGCTAAATGAGCTAGACCAGATCAGATACAATGCCTATGAGAACTCTAAGTTGTACAAGAAGAGAACTAAGGCATATCATGATAGGAAGATCATCTCAAGGAACTGGAACCAAATGAACAGGTAATAGTCATGATGAATTCTGATCCTTTCTCGTTGGTCAGATCCTTTTACCATTAAGGAGGTCCGACCATATGGTAGTGTAGTCATGATGAATTCTGATGGCAAGGAGTTCACTGTGAATAGACAACGGGTGAAACATTATTGGGCTAAGGCCGAGATTCTAGCTGGAAACATTTTAACTCTGAATGATGCAGCTGATGCTTGATAATTGTGCCAAGTCAAATTAATGACGTAAAATAAGCGCTTAGTGGGAAGCAACCCACTGGTGAGTCTGTACATATTTAGTTTTCAGTTTTATATTTGGTTTTATTTTGTTTCAGTTTAATGGATTCGTTTCTGTGTGTTTCACGAACTAGGTTCGGACAGTGTCACTCGACACCAATGCAAAAGAGCGGTGTCGGTCGATACCATGTGTGTGTTGGTCAATACTCACCCCAACTGCATGTACGCATTCTTAATTCTTAATCCAATTTCGTTCCATTTTTTCTTTTTAACTGACTTCGGGCCTGATAACACCGGAGACAGTGTTATTGAAGTTTGAGGGGAGGTTGTTACTAACTTTATGTTTTCTTTTAAGGGTCAGTTGAGTCATTTGTGTCGGTTTATAGAGTCAAAATTTTGTTGGAAATTATGATCTTTCTCTTGGTTTGTTTCATTGACTGTTTTTTCTGAGTGACCATTTTTGCAGAATCAGTTCATATCTGACTAATGAAAAATCCAAAGCTTAACCGATGGACTAGACACACTCATACTACCAAGTACCAAGATAACCCACTAAGCCCCAGTTAATTTCTCCATTTTTTATTTTACCTCATTGATGTTGACTAGTGCTTATAGGGCACTCCTCATTCATACATGACATACATAATTTACATAAATAAGTAATAGTACTCCTCTCCCGGAATCTACATAAGTTGAAAAGATGAAATGATTTTCTTTTGAGTAATGGGGTAGAAAATTTTTTCGTGACCCCATTATCGTCACACCTTTGCAACAAAAGAAAAACAATAAATTCTAAAAAAATAAAGATTGTGAGACATGAATAAGTCTGGGAGAGAGAAAGAGTACCAAAGTCGTTAAATATGATTGTTATGTCATGGTATTGTATGGGAATGAGTCTAGAAGGTTCTTGACACTAGAATCATTGATGAGAACCTGATATGAGGCGATTTTGTCTCATTCTAACATTTGTTTTGCAGGTTTATCGAGTTTTTTTAGTCTTTATCGAGTCGTTTCAGGTCACTAAGGAGCTATAAGTGAAGATATGATGGATTGGAGCCTCTGGAGCAAAAAGGAGTCGGAATGAAGGAAAAGAACCCAAGTTTGAAGATCATCACCCAATGGAGCACCTGCTCCCCTTCAGAGCACATGCTCCACTATGGAGCACCTGCTCCCCTTCAGAGCACATGCTCCACTATGGAGCACATGCTCCACTATGGAGCACATGCTCCATCCGTCCGGAACAGATATGAAAACTCCACTTACCTAGTTTTGGGACGCGAGGAAGGAAGAAAAGGGAGGGCCGTCGCCACCAAAAGAGATCTTATCTTGTACCTTCGATTTCTAGTTAGAGAGAGACAGACCTTTTGATAAGAATTTTTGAGAGTTTTTCTACTTGTAAGATTTGGAGAAGAATCTCTGCCACACTTGAGAAGAATTCGGAACCTTTGTCATTTATGTTTTATATTTCATGGATTCTCTTTCACTTGTTGTTGTGTTTTCTGATTTCATATCTGAGTACATCCTCTTGTTAGATCAAGGATTTCAATGGTATTCATGAGTTGATGGGTTGAACACAAATAGGGATTTGATTAGATTGTCTTCACCACTTGTTAATCTTAATGCCTGAATTGAACTGATCACTTAATTCATGATTTTAGGTTAATCTATTCATCAAAAGTGTAATAGGTTGCTAGAAGAGACTTTGGTAAGCAATTTGTCCTTAGCCAACGACAGTTGATGTTAAGGCAAATTGTGAACATATCGAACCTGTTCAATAATGCTTGTCTGCGATTCTAAGACCAAACGACAATTTACGATTTTAAGTTGTTAGATAAAGTTGTTGATGCCACGACAGTGGATTGATATTACTTCTATGTTTGAGCTCTAGGCTTGCGCTTAAATGTCCCCTGAATAGTTTTCGACCCCTTACTCTGAACTTCCTGCAAAAATACCTTGGTTTAACGCCTGTTTTATTTAAGTTTGAATCATTGTTTAAATCTGTCACTTGTTTTACAAACAACAAAACCAACTTGCTCACTTAGCTTTCTTTCAATACCTCTTAGATACAAAATCTAACACTGGTCCTCTGGAAATAGAACCTATCTGTATTACAATCATATGCTGTGCACTTGCAGCAGAAAATAAAGCACTAAATCCAGTGTATTCAGTTTTTGGCGCCGTTGCGACGGGGACCAATTCGTTACCTCTGTTTCTTGGTATGAATTTTAGTCTAAGATCTTTCTAATTTGTTTCTATTCTTCTCTCTTGTGTGTGTTTCAGGTGCATGACCACAAGAACCACAAGGAGCAAGAACTCTGAGAATCTCGTCATCCTAACCAACGAAGAGTTATCTAGAAGAGAGTGAGAAAACAAGCAAAACCGAGCTGCACAAGTGTTTGCTCCTGTTCCTGTTCCTACTACCGACACTACTCCTGTCTCTGCACCTGTCCAAGTTCCTGATATTTTGGATATAGCCGACAGAGGCAATGCTGAAATGGCAGCTAAGCTGCAAAGACTTCGTCAAGAGATGGAGCAACTGAGACAACCGCGGCAGCAACAACCGGCGATTGGAGATAAGGACAATCCGCATGCCTTTTATCAAAATAGAGCTGCGATTGTCCCACCCACGATTCAGAGGCAAGACTTTGAGATCAAGCCTCAAATGATCACTTTGGTGCAGCAGCATTTATTCCATGGGTTGCCTGCAGAAATCCCGATGGACCACATCGAAAATTTCGAAGAAATCTGCAGCATGACTGGTTCAAATGGAGTGCATCACGACTTTCTGAAGTGTAAGCTGTTCCCATTCTCTTTGGCGGACAAAGCTTCACGCTGGCTTAAGTCATTACCACCTGGGTCTTTGACAACATGGGCTGAGTGTAGATTAGCATTCTTGGATCACTTTTACACCAAGTCCAAGACCGCAGCTTTGAGGAACAAGATATCCTCATTCCAGCAACATTCCGGAGAAGCCTTTTGCGAGGCTTGGGAAAGGTTCAAGGAGTACAGAAAAGAGTGTCCTCATCACGGGTTCACTGATGAACAAATTCTGGGCACCTTCTATGATGGTGTTGATTGGGATCACAGGAATGCTCCGAATGCAGCTAGTAATGGCGATTTTATGACATAGTCCAAGGAGGGTGCTATTGAACTGATTGGGAACTTGACTGCAAGTTCTAGCAGCAAGACTCCGGAATATGACAGAACAAGGAAGGTCAATAGTGTGGAAGCTCAAAAGATTGATGAGCTCACAGCCAAGGTGAACCTTTTGCTAAAGGGGAACCAAAAGACAGTCCATTTTGTTGATGACAATGGAGAAGCACCTCTATCAAAGGAGTTTGGAGATGACCAGGATGATAATCAGCTGGAGGTCAACTATGTGAATGAGCAAGGGTTTGTGCAAAATCGTGTGTTCAATCAAGCTTATAGGAGCCACCCCAATTTGTCCTACCAGAGCACCAATGTGGAGAACCCACAAGATCAAGTATATCCACAACAACAAGGGAACCAGAATCAGCTGTCTCAGAATGTGTGGTTTCAGAAAAGCTACTCCAACAATTCACAAGGGAAGCAGTTCATCACCAATCAGGGGCAGAAATGCTTCCAAGGAGGACAACAAAAGTCGCAGTACACTAACATGCAGCCTTCTTCAAGTTCTGCAAACACCTCCCAAGATGATTTGATGAACCTTATGCAGCAGCTGTTGCTTAATCAACAAAAGTCATCTTCAGAAATCATTTCTAAGGTTGATCACATGTACAATGACATGAATGGCAAGTATGAGGCTGTGTGGACTCACATGAAGAAATTGGATGTTCAGGTTGCACAAACTGCAGAAGCTGTCAAGAGAACACTTGGGACTCTTCCTGGGAAGCCTGAAAATTCAAGAGCTGAATACATCAATGCTATCGAAGTGAGAAGTGGGAAGACACTTCAGGTACCTACAGTACCAACTCAGAAATCGGGAAAAGGGAAGGAGATCGCTGAGGAGCACCCGCTCCAAGAAGAACAGCATGCTCCAGGCAAAGAAAACTCGAAGGAGCATCCCTCAACGTCCGGAGCACCTTCTCAGACTCCATCTCAGGGTGCTCCAGGCGGAGATTTTACGATGGAGCACCCCAGTCCATCGACGGAGCACATGCTCTATCAGGGTGCTCCACTCACACCTGCAGAAAAATCTGCAGCAGCTCCAGAAAGGGTTTACAAGGCTAAGGTGCCCTACCCAGTCCCACCTAAGAAATCCCGTAAGGATCTAGAAGAGGTTAAATGTAAGGAGCTACTTCGAGACATAACCATCAAAATTCCATTGGTTGATGCTGCCAAAATGATGCCCTCTTTGAAGAGGTACATAAAAGGATTGTTGGTAAGAAGAGTAGCTGACGATGAGGATGTGATGCTGGTTTCAAAAGACTGTAGTGCTGTACTGCAAAATAAAGTACTCAGGAAGATGGGTGATACAGAGAGGTTTGTTCTATCTGTTCAAATCGGACCCAATATCTTTGGTTTCTCACTCTGCGATTTGGGTTCAAGTGTAAATCTTATGCCATACTCTGTAGCCAAGAGACTGGGTTTCACCAAGTTCAAGCCGACAAGGATCTCTCTGGTTTTTGCTGACAGATCAACAAAGCTGCCCGTAGGAATTCTTGAGGACTTACATGTGACGATAGGGAATACATTAATCCCTACTGATTTTGTGGTTCTGGAACTTGATGAAGAGCCAAGAGACCCTCTTATTTTGGGCAGACCGTTCCTTTGCACAGTAGGTGCAATAATTGATGTAAGGAATGGAGTGATTGATCTCCAACTGGAAGATATTATGGTGAAGTTCGAAATGGATAAACTTCTTAAAAGACTCATGCTGGATGGACAGACTTTCACCATTGAAGGTGATGATGCAATCTCAGACCAAATGGTTGAAGAGGTTCTATCCAATGATCCATTAGAGGTTGCATTGACTATGGCTGAAGGAAAACATGGTTTTCTGAGAGAGGATGCTGGTGGTTTTGCAAAGATGCTGGATTCAAGCCTAGGTTTGGAAAGGATGGTAGCCTACATGAGCCTAGAACAAGGGCAGAACTCGACTGCAGAAGACAACAATGGAGCACCTGCTCTGAATCTAGGAGCACCCGCTCCGAAGTCAAGTCTTGTCAATGGCCCTTGGAGCGAGCTGAAAGCTCCAAAGCTTGAGCTGAAAACACTTCCTGCCGGGCTAAGGTATGCATTCCTTGGATCAAACTCTACTTACCTTGTGATAGTAAACTCTGAGCTGAACAATGTGGAAGTTACTTTGCTTTTGTGTGAGCTAAGGAAGTATAGAAAGACATTAGGATACTCACTTGATGATATCACTGGAATCTCTCCCGATCTTTGCATGCATAGAATATATCTAGAAGATGAATCGATGAGCTCTATAGAATATCAAAGGAGGTTAAACCCAAATTTAAAAGATGTTGTTAAGAAGGAGATAATGAAACTTCTAGTGGCTAGTGTAATCTATGCTATTTCCGATAGTACATGGGTTAGTCCTGTTCATGTAGTTCCTAAGAAGGGTGGTATTATTGTGATTAAAAGTGATAGGAATGAACTGATACCAAGTAGGACTGTAACTGGGCATAGAATGTGCATAGATTATCGGAAATTGAATGCTGCAACCCGTAAGGACCACTTTCTTTTGCCCTTTATTGATCAAATGCTTGAAAGACTGGCTAACCACCCATACTATTGCTTTCTAGATGGTTACTCTGGTTTCTTTCAGATCTCAATCCATCCGGATGACCAGGAGAAGACGACATTCACATGTTCTTATGGCACCTTCGCCTACAGGCGAATGCCGTTCGGCTTGTGCAATGCTCCAGCTACATTCCAGCGGTGCATGATGCCCATTTTTACTGATCTCATCGAAGACATTATGGAGGTTTTCATGGACGATTTCTCTGTCTACAGAAGCTCTTTTTTCGTCTGTTTGTCGAATTTGTGCAGGGTACTTCAACAATGTGAAGAGAAACATCTGGTTCTGAAATGGGAGAAGTGCCACTTCATCGTGAGGAATGGGATCGTGCTGGGTCATCGAATTCAGAGCAGGGTATCGAGGTGGATAAGGCAAAGATAGAGGTTATGATGAATTTAATACCTCCTACATCTGTCAAAGGAATCCGCAGTTTTCTGGGTCACGCTGGTTTCTACCGGAGGTTTATAAAAGACTTCTCCAAGATAGCGAGGCCTCTTACACAGCTGTTGTGCAAGGAGGCGAAGTTTGAGTTTGATAGTGCCTGCCTTGAGGCTTTTCACACGATCAAATGAGCACTGGTCAGTGCTCCCATTGTGCAACCACCAGACTGGGATTTGCCATTCGAAATCATGACAGACGCAAGTGATTATGCAGTCGGTGCAGTTCTGGGTCAGAGGAAAAACAAGAAGCTACATGTCATCTACTATGCGAGCCGAATTCTAGATGAGGCTCAATGCAAGTATGCCACCACGGAGAAGGAACTTCTAGCGATTGTTTTTGCCTTTGAGAAGTTTTGGTCTTACCTGGTTGGGTCAAAAGTAATCGTGCACACGGACCATGCTGCACTGAAGTACCTGTTGACTAAGAAGGATGCCAAGCCAAGGCTCCTAATATGGATTTTTTTGCTACAAGAATTTGATCTGGAAATTGTAGACAAGAAGGGAGTTGAGAATGGAGTTGCAGATCATCTATCTATGATGAGAATAGAGACAGAGATGACTCTAGATGACAGCTTCCCTAAACAGCAAATTTATGCTATGAGTGTATGTCAGGTCGTGGAGCACCCACTCCGTTTCGGAGCACCTGCTCCACCCGATTTTTGCAGCCAAGTCGATAAGGCACTGCACACGAAGTTACCCTGGTTTGGAGAGATATCCAACTACCTAGCTGCTGAGCAAGAATCCAAGGGGTTTGTGGGTAACAAGAAAAAGAATTTCTTGAAGGATATAAGGCACTACTTCTGTGATGAGCCTTACCTCTACAAGCATTGCACATATGGAGTTTTCAGAAGATGTGTAGCTGAAGTGGAGATTCCAGAAATCTTATACCACTGCCACGGTTCTCCATATGTTGGACACTATGCCACTTTCAAGACAGTCTCTAAGGTGCTACAAGCAGGATATTGGTGGCCAACTATGTTGAGAGATGCCCATCAATTTGTGTCTAGGTGTGACTCATGCCAAAGACAAGGCAATATAAGTAAGATGAATGAAATGCCACAGAACTTCATCCTGGAGGTTGAAGTCTTTGATGTGTGGGGGATTGACTTTATGGGGTCATTTCCATCATCTTTCGGGAATGAGTATATACTAGTGGATGTGGACTATGTGTCCAAATGGGTAGAAGCTTTGGCAAGTCCCACAAATGATGTCGGAGTAGTGATCAAGATGTTCAAATCAATCATTTTCCCAAGGTTTGGTGTACCTAGAGTGGTCATAAGCGATGGAGTATCCCACTTCATCAACAAGATCTTCGACACCTTGCTGAAAAAAATGGTGTGAAACACAAGGTTGCATCTCCATACCATCCTCAAACCAGTGGGCAAGTCAAAATCTCCAACAGGAAAATCAAGAGTATCCTGCAGAAAACCGTGGGAACAACTAGGAAAGATTGGGCTTCCAAGCTTGATGATGCTCTTTGGGCATATAGAACTGCCTATAAGACACTGATATGCTCAAATACACCCTAGAGCTACTCTCCAAATTAAGAGATCGATGTAATACTTAGGGGTCGAATTCCACAGAGACTCAAGATTCACACAATAGATTATTAGTTATCGAATTAAGCTAAACAAGAATAATTGTAATTAAAAGACAGAATGCAGTAAATCGGTTTGCAAGATCAATAGGAGAAAACGTCAAGCTCAGGGAATTCTCAGGAAATCAGGAATGCTAGCAAATCAGTAAATCAGGATTCTTCTAATGTTCTAGAACTTGAAACACAATGATAAAGTAAACCAGCCGTCGCTGCGAAAACTATCTATGTCTAAAACCTAGAAAACCAAATTTCTTTGCGAGTTCTAAAGTGTAAACATGCAATAATCTCAGGTTCAATCTGTTCACAAATTCCCTAAATCAATTTCCTTTTCAGATAGGTATTTTGCTCATCTAGGGTTCTTTTCTAGCTAATGAACCAACTGTCGTTGCGAGAATCAACCTATGATCAATAATCTAACATTTCAGTTCAGATCAAACATTAATCACAACCTAGATGAAGAACTAGTGTTTAGAATCCTTAATTAACCAATCAACTTAGCAATCCATGAAATCCCTAATGAGAAACCCTAAACCTAACTAGCAAACTACTCAGACATGGAGATTGAAACAATAAACATGATTGAATAGAATTGCATAAAAGAAATAAGAATAGAATTAATGGAGTTCTGAATCTTCTCTGAAGGAGTCTCAATTCTTCTCTCCAAAAGCTCTCTCTCTAAAATACTTGATAGGATAAAAGATAGGTCTAAACAATGACCTGAAAATAATATAAATATGCTAAAAACTTGAATAGGGACTTATTTGCAAATAAGGAAAAGTCTGGGCAAATTTTCTTTTCTTCAAAAATCTTCAAAACTGGCGCAGAAAATTGTCTGTCTGATGGGTGTCGACCGACACCAAGTATGGTGTCGACCGACACCATCTCCAAAAGTGGTTTCCGGCTTGAATTCTTCTACACAACTTCCTGATTAACTCCAGAATGATCCATAATCTCCAAATAAGCTCCAAACGTACCTAAACCTGCAAATGACTCTAAAAGACTCCAAAAACACTAAAAAGACTCTATAAACAAGACTTATATCATGGTTAAAAACCATAAAAGCCATGATATATCAACTCCCCCAGACTTAGCTTTTGCTTGCCCTCAAGCAAAACAAAGAACTAAACCTGTGGAAGAGGTTTAAAAACATAGGAACTCACATATTCTTTAGAACACCAAATCAACCAACACTTTTGTAATCCACATCAAACAACACCAACTTTAGATAGAACATCAACTACTTCCCCCCAGACTTATCAACCATCCCAATTCCAGTCCACAATCAATAAGAGATCTAAATTCACCATCACTGACCTTTTTAAATTGTACAGCGTGCATTCTCATCAAGGGAGTATCGATCAAAGGACACATGGACTCTTACCTGTTCAAGTTCTGATTATTAGACAGATTTGCTTCAAGTTTTACCTCTCCCTTTTCTCACTTCCATTCAGTTGATTTTTCCCTACTAGGGTATCATTTTATTTTTTTATCAACTGAATGCTCTGAAATCAAGTTTTTAATGAAACAAAGAATATCAATGGGGTCACCATCAAAATCCTTGATCATCTTTTTTAGACCATTATATTTTTTTTTTACTCTTTTTTTTTTAGAGAACTGAAGGGAAGAGAGAGGTGAACTATAATCACAAACCAGCTGTTTCAGACCTGAATAAGGAATCCGATCCAAAGTATACCAAGCCCCAAGATAAGAAAAATTAAGTTCATTAGATGTTAGGCCAGCTCAGGATCCTGCAAATACTCAAACAGATGTGGAGATAATGGTAGATCAAATCATATTTGGGTTTAGTAATACATGCTGTCAATAGCTGTAAGAATGGTCACTATAATGGTAATCAAAGTGGTTAGTTCCAAGAAAAGCTCATAGTTCCTGACTGGTTTTGACTCAAATAAAATGACACAACTGACCCAAAACAAAACAAAGCAAAATACATTAGTATTTTCCTCCCCCAGACTTAAGTAACACTGTCCCCAGTGTTATCAAGCCATAGGATCAGAAAGAAACCAAGGTGAAAACAATTGAACAAGAAAAAATAAAAATACGTACCTGGTCGGGTGGTGTCGGGCGACACTGGAAGTGGGTGTCGGTCGACACCAAATTTTTTTATTTTTTTTTTTTTTCTGACACAAGAAAAACAAAACTAAAAATTAGCAAAAACCAAACGAAATTCAAAGAAAATCCTACCTAAAAGTGGGTTGCCTCCCACTAAGCGCTTCTTTTCAGTCATTAGCTTGACTGTGTCAGGGCTCAGACATCTGGTGGATCAGAGAGTGGCAGGAAATGCTTCTGGGAAGAACATCTCATCATCCAAGGTGGTGTGTAAGCAGTTGGTGCATGATTTCTACCAAGGAATGAATGAGGAACAGCAGCAGGGTGGGCTATGAGTTTGGGAGGGACACTTCTTGTTCCTGCAGATTCCTCAAAAGAAGAAGCAAGTGCTCTACGATAATCTCGTGGCTTGGTTAGTTGTGAAACAACTTTTGCATCCTTAATCTTCTTTTTTATGATATCAGGGGGTTTGGAATTGAGAATAGGAAATGCATACCTTTGCTGTAATGGAGGTGTTTGTGGTCCGATGCATATCTTTGCACTTTTTCTGCAATTCAGCTCTGCAACTCTTGTCTCCATCACAAAGACATCACCCTCCAGCAAGTTGTATGTGTCTGGACCTTCATTTTCAAGTCTAGTTCTTACAAGACAATCTCCACTCCAATCTGCAAGCCCAACAGCTTTCTTGGAAGTTTCAACCAATGCCTCTTGAACACTCAGCATGTTTGCTTGCTCAGCAACCTCCAACTCTTTGACATACCCAGCAGTAATGTCAACTGGATGCTCTGCTTCTGAGACCTCATCCATGGCAACCTCTACAGAAAAAATTTAACCATCTATGGTAGCTTTTCTCCTCAGATTACCCATGTCAAAACTCATGGTATTATCACCCAAATCAAGCTCAATCTGTCCTTCCCTGACATCAATGATTGCACCAGCTGTAGCTAAGAAGGATCTCCCAAGTAGAAGAGGATCCTGAGGCTCTTCACCATATTCCAAAACCACAAAGTCTGTAGGGATTGTGCAGCCAGCAATCTGAAGTGGAACATCTTCTAATACCCCTTCTGGAACTCTCTTTGACCTATCAGCAAGGATGAGATGGATCCTTGTAGGCTTGAAGTCAGTCAACCCAAGTCTTACAGCAACAGAATAAGGCATCAAGTTAATGTTTGAGCCAAGGTCACAGAGAGAATGAGGAAACCTTCCTGTTGAGATGGAGCAGTCTAGGACAAAACTCCCTGGGTCAGGTAACTTTTTTGGAATGCTACTCTGAATCATAGCACTGACCTGTTCATAGACTTTCACCTTCCTCTCCTTCATTGATACTGTCTTTTTCAAGAGGATTGCACTGATGTCCTTTGTGAGCAAAGCTGCTTCCTCAGGGCTTACACCAATCACAACCATCCTTTTAACATATCTCTTAAGTGCAGGTGAAAGCTTGACTGCATCAATCAATGGTATCTCAATCAGCACCTTGTCCATTATTGTCTTGCATCTGCCCTCCTCTATCTCCTGTTTGGACTTTCTGGGCTTCGGGTAAGGTATCTTAGGTTTATGGACCCTCTCCTCAGGTGTTGGTGGTGATTTGGGACGATCAGCACGCTCTTCTGACGGCAATTGAAAAATACAGGTCGAGTGTCGATCGACACCCTCATCTGGTGTCGCTCGACACTCAAAATTTTTGTTGAAGAGCGTCGATTTTTGTCCGTCAGAACTCGAGAAATCGCGATTTTTTGCTAGTGTCGACCGACACACCTCCTGGGTGTCGACCGATACCAGATTTGGTGTCGACCTCTTCAATTTGGTGTCGTGCATGGTCGACAACGGTTCGTCAGGACTCGATTTTTCGAGAATTTTGGTTGGTGTCGACCAACACCCCTCCTTGGTGTCGACCGACACCAGGTCTGTGGCTCCAAAGTCTTCATCAAACTCT
Source organism: Iljinskaea planisiliqua (assembly GCA_900108845.1). Lineage (NCBI taxonomy): Eukaryota > Viridiplantae > Streptophyta > Magnoliopsida > Brassicales > Brassicaceae > Iljinskaea > Iljinskaea planisiliqua. The sequence goes on along the minus strand of FNXX01000029.1, from coordinate 225,452 downwards.
GCAGACCCCACGAAATTTTCTTCCCTTCTCACCATGATAGCATTAACATGATGCCTTGGGTTGATATCAGTCTTTCCTAGAAGAAATCCTTCTTGTCTTTTTATGGAATCAGCAGTTTGAGCAACCTGAATATCCAGCTTCTTAACATGAGCACCCAAAGATTCAATCTTCCCATTCAGATCAGTATACAAAGCATCCAGCTTTCCATTGAAGTTCACAGTCATCTTTGTCTGACCTTCCAAAACCTGCTCCAACATAGATTCCATCTTGCTATTCTGTTCAGGTTTCTGGTAAGAAGAAGAACCATAAGTTCTTGTGAAGTTGTTGTTCTGAAAAGGCTTCTGGTAAGAAGAACCATAACCTTGCTGATTTCCAAATCTCTGACCTTGAAACCCAACTCCATTGATGAAATTTACATCCTCTTCGTCTGGTTCAAAGGTTTCAACCTCTGCAGCAAACTGAACTTGCTTCTTTCCCACAAGGAGATTGTGGATAGAATCAAGTTTTGCTTTAACTTCAGCACTCTGAGCACCATCCATGTTTCCAGCCAGCCTCTTCCTATCATAATCTGCATTCTTGGTACTATTGCTAGATGCCAAGTTTTCAATAAGCTTTTTGGCTTCCTCTGGGCTTCTGGTGTTGAAGTTTCCTTCACTTGCAGCATCCAAAGCCATCTGATACCTCCAATCTATTCCCCTGAAGAAGATACCCAGCAGCTGAACATCACTAAACCCATGATGTGGGCAGTCCCTCTGATAAGCTCTGAACCTCAACCAAGAAGCCTTGAATGCTTCAGCAGGTCCTTGGGAAAATGTAGAGATTTTTGTCTTCAGCTCCTCAGACCTTGCATCATCAAAGAAGTTGTTGAGGAAAGCATTCTTTGTATCAACCCAAGTGGTCAGAGATCCTGGTTGCAACTGCTTCAGCCAGTAGGAAGCATCCCCAGTAAGAGAGTAGTGGAAAAGCTTGCAGAAGAGGTAGTCATAGGACACTCCATTGCACTTGATGCTAGACACCAAATCTTCAAACTTTTCTATATGGTCCATAGGATGCTCATGAGGAAGACCATAGAAAAGATGCTGACCCACAAGAGTGTAGTAGGCAGGTTTCAGCTCAAAATCAGCTCTCTGAAAACCTGGAGGGTTAATGGCAGACCTGTTTGCATAGAACTGATCAGGTCTGTTGTAGTCAGCAAGGGTTCTTCTTCGGATAGGTGGTGCTCCGACAACCTGGGCATCTCTGTTCTCAGCAGCTGCTACTTCTTGTACAACATTTCCCTGATCATCTATCTGGTCACCATTGTCATTGTAAGCATGACCCTCTTGGTCTCGTAGGACTCCAGCAGCATCAGGTCGAATGATTGTTCTCCTCATGTCTGCTGACCTCCTTCCTTGACGGTTCGTACGTTCTAACTCACTCAGCTCCTGATTCGTGAGATTCACAAGCTGAGTTCCCCTGTTACTTCTGGTACTGCGATTATGCATACACCTGAAACAAAAGAAAAAGAGAAAGAACAATGTAAGTAAACTAAAAGTAAAATGTTTAGACTAAATTCTATTCCAAATCTAATGGCGAATTCAATGAATCCCCGGCAACGGCGCCAAAATTTGATATGTTCAAATATACCCTAGAGCTACTCTCCAAATTAAGAGATCGATGTAATACTTAGGGGTCGAATTCCACAGAGACTCAAGATTCACACAATAGATTATTAGTTATCGAATTAAGCTAAACAAGAATGATTGTAATTAAAAGACAGAATGCAGTAAATCGGTTTGTAAGATCAATAGGAGAAAACGTCAAGCTCAGGGAATTCTCAGGAAATCAGGAATGCTAATAAATCAGTAAATCAGGATTCTTCTAATGTTCTAGAACTTGAAACACAATGATAAAGTAAACCAGCCGTCGCTGCGAAAACTATCTATGTCTAAAACCTAGAAAACCAAATTTCTTTGCGAGTTCTAAAGTGTAAACATGCAATAATCTCAGGTTCAATCTGTTCACAAATTCCCTAAATCAATTTCCTTTGCAGATAGGTATTTTGCTCATCTAGGGTTCTTTTCTAGCTAATTAACCAACTGTCGTTGCGAGAATCAACCTACGATCAATAATCTAACCTTTCAGTTCAGATCAAGCATTAATCACAACCTAGATGAAGAACTAGTGTTTAGAATCCTTAATTAACCAATCAACTTAGCAATCCATGAAATCCCTAATGAGAAACCCTAAACCTAACTAGCAAACTACTCAAACATGGAGATTGAAACAATAAACATGATTGAATAGAATTGCATAAAAGAAATAAGAATAGAATTAATGGAGTTCTGAATCTTCTCTGAAGGAGTCTCAATTCTTCTCTCCAAAAGCTCTCTCTCTAAAATACTTGATAGGATAAAAGATAGGTCTAAACAATGACCTGAAAATAATATAAATATGCTAAAAACTTGAATAGGGACTTATTTGCAAATAAGGAAAAGTCTGGGCAAATTTTCTTTTCTTCAAAAATCTTCAAAACTGGCGCAGAAAATTGTCTGTCTGATGGGTGTCGACCGACACCATCTCCAAAAGTGGTTTCCGGCTTGAATTCTTCTGCACAACTTCCTGATTAACTCCAGAATGATCCATAATCTCCAAATAAGCTCCAAACGTACCTAAACCTGCAAATGACTCTAAAAGACTCCAAAAACACTAAAAAGACTCTATAAACAAGACTTATATCATGGTTAAAAACCATAAAAGCCATGATATATCAGACACTGTTGGGGACAACACCATTTCACTTGGCGTATGGAAAAGCTTGTCACCTTCATGTAGAGCTTGGGTTTAAAGCAGCATGGGCAGTGAAGATGCTCAACTTCGATGTTAAATCTGCCTCATAAAGGAGGATGATGCAGCTGCACGAGTTGGAAGAAATAAGGCATCTTGCCTATGATAACTCCAAGATCTACAAGGAGAGAACTAAGGCCTACCACGACAAGAGGATTCTGACCCGGAATTTTGCTCCAAATGATCAAGTGTTGCTTTTTAATTTCCAGTTGAAGCTGTTTCCCGGAAAGCTAGGGTCAAGATGGTCCGTGCCTTTCACAATCGAGGAAGTCAAACCATATGGAGCTGTGCTGTTGCTGGACACCAAGGGAGGAGAGTTTGTCGTCAACGGTCAGCGGATCAAGCCATATCTTGCTGAATCTTACTTCGCAGAAGGATAAACATTTCCCTTAGGTGATCCTCCTCAAGCTTAAATGGCTAGCCAAGTCAAGCTAGTGACTTAAACCAAGTGCTTCGGTAAGAGTCTCTAACTTTGAAATTTTTGTTTCTCTTTTTGCTAACTTTTAGTTTTAGTTTTCATCCTATAGATATATAAAAAAAAAAGATAGCCTATACGTGTTCTTGGCGATCGGATGGAGAAGGAAGAAAGGAGCACCCAAACGGAGCACCGGCTTCGTTCTCTCCCAGGGTGCTCCAGGCTTAACTTACTCGACAGAGCACCCCAGCCTCAAACGGAGCACATGCTCCTTTGGGGTGCTCCAAATTTTCGCGACCAGGTAAGTGATTTGAGCTGGTTTAAATCGGTTTTTACTCGGTTTCAATCAAAAACTCTTTCAATTTTAATTGGGTTTTACCCTAAACCAAACTGATTTTCCCTATAAAAAGGAACCCTCTCTCTCCACTTCTTCTTCTTCATCACGACCACTTCTCTCTCTCTTTGGTTTTGGCTAAATTCCTAACTTCTGCAATTCTCAACCAAATTGAGTGATTCTTAAGCTTAAACCACTCGAATTCTTGCCCTGAGTCTGTTTCTACCATCGATTTCGACAACAAGCAAATGTATGAGCTCGAAACCCCTCTTTTCAGTCACTACCCATCTTTGGGACTTGAGGGTTTGTGCTCTCTCTCTCTCTCTGAACTGCTTGTGTGAACTGTTCTAGATGTTTTTCATGATGATATGTGCAATTATAGCTTGAATAGAGTTCGAAATAGACACATGCAATTGTTTGGAAAAAGCTTGAATGTCCATCAATGGTGAAAATCGTGTTGCATGTTGAATTGGGTTTGTGATATGAGTTTTTACTCCTTCAATGAGTAATAAATACACACGATTTGATTGTTCATCAATGGTACAAACTTGAATGCCAAAATCGTGTGACTTCCATTCGTGTAAAGCTCACTTTAAAGATGTCTCTTATGTGTTATACAGGAGAATGCAGCCCAAGAACGTACGCTACACGAACCGGAAAGGAAAGGGAGCAAGTACCTCGGCCCAAGCGGACCCTCGAACCGCACCATGGCCGCACCCTGAAAGAGAACGTTTTGAGCTCCCGGATGATAGCATCCCCGTGCACTCTGATGAGAAGTGGGACCAAACCGATTGCTTCTACTACAACACGCTGATGGGCGTGAAGATAGTGCCCACCCGGTTCATGTGCTCGGATACGTTGAAGCGGCTGGGAATCCAAAAGGAGGTGTCTGAAATCTTCCTCAGCACCAAGTTCATGGGCTTCGCTCTGGAAACCGAGGTCCTCTACCCCGAGCTCACTCGCCAGTGCCTCGTCACAGCGAGGATTCACTCTGCCGACCCTCAGAACCCGGCTGCGGATGAAGTATCTCTCTCTTTCTTTGCTGACGGGAGGAAGTACTCCATCACCATCGGCGAGCTTAATGATGTTTTTGGCTTCCACGCAGAAGACAAGGACCTCGCTTTCCCGAAGTGGTTCCCCATCTCCAGCAAGTTCTGGCAGACGATCGCATCCGGCCCTTACGCCTCTCGCTCCGCGAGCCAGTCATTGATCTGCCACCCCGCTGTGCGCATCTGCACAAGACTATACATCCAGCTGCTCTTTGATCGAGACGTCGGCAACAAGGTGCACCTCGATGAGCTCCTCATGATCTACTATGGCTGTGGGGACTTGGTGGCCGAATCGTATGGAGCACCGCACCCTACGGTTCACCAGGTCAACCTTGGTCTTCAGTTTTCCAAGACGATAGTGGCGGCGAAAGACAGAGCACACACTGGCGCAACAGGGAAGACCGAGCGCATTGGGAGCCTTCTCACCACCCTCTTCCAGACCTGTAAGGTACCTCTCAGACATGCTACCTGCGTTTCTCAGATCGAGAGGATGGATACAGCTCATCTCATCAGCTCGAAGATCCTCCGTGACCAGGACACTTACCAGTTCAAGAGCGTGAGTGGCGAGACAATTTTCTGGTAGCTCCCTCAGCCGGCGATCACCCGTCTCAACTCTGAGTCCGACCTGCGCTTCATGCCGCACCCGGACTTCATGTGCTCAGACCTTCTTCGGCATACTCCTTTCGCTACACCCGCCAGCTCTTCCAGAGCACTACCACCTCACCTGGAGGATGAGGAGACGCCACACACCGCTCCACGCACACTGACGCTCCCCTACCATACCACCACCACTCAGGGTGAGTTCGACCTTCCCCCTATCTCTGACGAGCCTGATACAGCTGAGTACAGGCAGTGGATGATCGCTTCTCAGCGGAAGAACAACAGTCTCCTACAGCGCATCATGCAGACCTTATCCCGTGGTTGTTGCCACATCACGGCGGCGAGAGATGTCCACACAGAGCAGACGCCGGGACCTTCCGAGCAGCCTTCCCGTGGTAGGAAGCGCCAGGGGCGAGACAGGAGTGAGAGTCCCGATGACACCACCCGCTGATCGCCAATAACACCCCTTTATCACCATTGTATTATTTCATTTTTATTTGTATTTTCTTTGTATCCCGACTTCATATTTACTTTCACACCAGGGACGGTGTGAAGTAAGTGTGGGGGAAAGAGTTTATTGCTACTGATTTTCGTTTATTTTCTTTGGTTTTTGTTTGGATTTTGAGTCAGTTTTTGTCTTTGAGTCAGTCTGTTTTATTGAGTCAAGAACTTGTTTGGGAATTAGGACCTTAATCTATGATGAAATTGCACCATTCATGTGATTTTAACCATCTCTCTAGTGACCATTGCTGCAGTAATTTGAGTACTCGGACAAGCTGGACCACCATACTCGGACAAGCTGGACCACCATGTCTCTTTCCAGAACATCCCACTACACTAATGGAAGGAATCCGAACTTACCGTGCAAGGAGAGACGCCACGAGCCAAGCTGAGAGAATTCCGGTCCACATGCCCGAGGCCGTTGGGACCAGTGCACCTGTTCCTCAAGCGTCCGCGGGATTTGTTCTTGGAACTTCTTCCTCCCTTCCTCCGGCCGGTCCCTCTCGAGGAAAAAGTGCCTCTGCGTCTGAGAAGGGAAAAGGGGTGGCCGGTGCTGAAGGTGGATTGAGGAGCACCCGGAGCGCCAACTCCCAACCGACCGGGTCTTCAAGATCCGGTTTTATGTTTGATGCGGTCAAGGCGGCTCGCGGGGATCGTTCCGAGTTGGCGAGGCTTTTAGCCATGATTAGCGACTCTTTTTTTGCTGTTCCCAAACCTTGGGCTTATCCGGATTTATTCGGGAACATGGCCGCTCACACGATGATGGTAACGTTAAGATATTTCTTAACACCTATTTGAGATTTTGATTTTGGTTTCTCTCGTTGAGTTTCATTCTTTTGTCTGATTTTAGCTTTGTTCGTCTATGAACGCATCCAAGGCAGCTCATGAAGCCGAGGTTCGAGAGTTTCAGCGTGAGGCTGAATCATAGAAGATCAAGTATGAGAAGTCTGTGGCCAGATACGAGAAAGCCGAGAAGAAGGCTCCTCGGTACAAGACGGGCAAGGAGAAGGCTTCCTTCAAGTTGGTGGCTTTCAAAGAAGAGCACCAGAAGGAGAAGTCCCACTGCGAGCAGCGTGTTTTGAAGGCGAGTAAGCAGCAAAAATGGGATTTGGCGGAGAAGTACCGCGCTCGTCTGGACAAGGCGAAGGCCTCCCTTATCAAGTTGGCTGAGGCCAAAGAGGTGAATGCGCATCTATCCTAGTGTTCCGGGAACTTGCTCTTGATTAGTGATCTCGAGGGAGGTTCGAGCCTTGCTGCAGAGAAAGCAAGGGTTGAAATATGGGCTGATGAGCACAAGGGTGATGTAGGCTGCTTTCAGAGAGCTATGGATGGTCTCATCGGGGAATTGGCGTTTTCCCCCGTTTCCATGTATGTGTCGGAATGTGCTTTCGGCGAGGGCCCGATCGATGGTGAGGCCACTGAGGTCGGCGTGGTGGACTTTGGTGGTACCAACCACGGCGCTCTGGATGAGTGTTTCGGGGCTAACTCTGATTATAGCAGTCCTTGTAATTTGTACTTCTGTTCTTTGGTTTGGGTCGTTTACAGCCTTGTTGTATTATTGGTTTTCATCATTTTTTGTTGAACTTGAATCTTTTCGGAGTTATCCTTTGTGTTTGTCTTGGACTTTTGATCGACTTGAGTCTCAGGTGTTTTGAAGGGGATGTTTTGCCGGGCATTCCGATCTTTTGGACCAGAGTATCATTGAAGATACTTTCTGGGTTTGTGAATGGCTGTTAATGCTAGGCATTGTCTTTGATGTCTCGGACCTTTCAGTGCGTTCGACCTATGAACTCCTTTCTTTGGTGATCCACATTGATAATCTCATACCAGAGCCGGTTTGGTATTTTGTTCGCTAAATGTAATCGTACCAGTGTCCCTTGGATGGCGTTTACTGGATTAGCGAGGTTATTTCCCGGTTTACGTTCCGTGGTATTTCCAATCCACAAAACGCTCCTGAAGATAAGCGAAGCCAAATATTGTCCAGACGCATTCCCGATCAGGTTACGCCCTTCGGATATTAGTACGGAAATTTCTATAGCGCGGTACTTCTATCCGTCTATGGATGTCAAGCAAACCATGGTTAAAGTCCTTGCATGGATTACAGGTGTCTTGTTGTGGCCAACAACAGACAAATTTTCGAAAACTCGAGAGAGTTGTGGGAACATAATCGGATTGCTTTGATGATTTTCGTTGTTCTTCTGGTGAGACCATTTAGTGGTCTTTGGATGGGTTGTGAGATGTCAAGTCTCAGTGTTCATCCTCCGAACTGTTTTCTTGAAAAATGAACGTTCGTTGTAATCGTCGTTCTTCCGGTGAGAACAGTCAACGGTTTTTGGATGGGTTGTGAGATGCCAAGTCCCAGTGTTCATCCTCCAAACTGTTTCTCGGAATAAGAAACGAGAGAGAGTTGCAGGAGTATATTGATATATACGGACCTGCTCCCCAACCCCCGTTTTTAAGGGGGGCAGCTGAACTCGTTTTTTAGGTGAGCTGCCTATGTACCCTGTTGAGAAAGGGATCAAGCCACCCGTAGTTTCGTTTTTTTTTTTTTTACTTTCTTGGACTATCTTTTAGAAACAATATCATTCTTTGTGAGTTCTGTCGTTTCGGAGGTGCCCTCCTTGGTTGTTGCCGTCGATGTCTCTTCTGGAACAACTTCCTTTTCTCCGGGTTGTTCTTTTCTCCGGGTTGTTCTTGGTTGTTGCCGTCGATCGTCGATGTCTCTATGCTCATGTCCGACTTCTTACGCCTTGGGTTATCTTTCGGCGGGATCGTTAGACTTCGGAGGTTGTGTTCAGCCAAGAAGCAGATCCGCGATTCCTTCTGATTTCCCCATATCGTCTTAATCCTGTTCGGGGAGGGAAATTTAAGACATAAATGGTATGTCGACGGGATGGCGCGCATCGAGTTAATCTACAGAGTTCCCATTTTGTCATTGTAGATTGCAGGATAGTTGGCCACCGAGACATCTACAATCTTAGTGACTCCACCGGCATGGACCGAAAGTCGGATTGTCCCGTCCGTCATGGTTACCTCACCGGTGAATCCGATCAGCGATCTCGGGTTGGGTTTGACGTCAGAAAAACTGACACCTATCCTTCGGAGAGTTTCGCGGAATATTACGTCCACTGAACTTCCTATGTCGATCAAGATTCGGGAAACATCGCAGTCATTAATGACTAGTTTCACCACTAGAGGGTAATCGTGGGGTTGATTGAGTCATTCGGCGTCGTTTTCTTTGTAAGTCATTAGGTCATCATCTAGGGTAATCGGCTCTTGCGGATTGGATTTTTTTGTCTCATCTTCGCTGGAATGCCTTTATAGACGCGACCGTGTCTCGGCAGTACTAAGAGCATCCCATGATCATTTTGACCTTTCTCCGGTTACTTGCGAGGGATTCTTCATCAGATCTCCTTCCTCGTTTTAGCGCCTCTTCGGTTGGCTTTCGAGGACATTCTTCGTTAGGCTGGGTTTTCTGCTTCTCAGCATTTCTTTATGTTGCTCTGAGGCTCTCCATGGTTACCGCGTCCCCAAAGTCTCCTGCCAAGAATTTGGTTGCACGTCTTCTTGCGATGGTTTTGCAATTTGCAGTCGCATAACTGATGGCTTAGGGGAAATCACAAAAAGCTTTTCGTCGAAGCCGATGTTGCGAGTCCAGGTGTTCCACAACCCCCGTCCACGTCCAGCTCCATCGGGCAATCTCTCCGTGCTTACTTAGTAATTATGCGCTCCACCGGTGTTCGTCCCTTCGTCGTTGATGTACCCGCTTTGCCTTTCGGTCAGTACATTGGATGGCTGGGTTGGCACTTTGGTTGTTGGCCTTGGTGGGCGGTGTATTTTTGTCAGGACCTTCATTTATTCTTCATGGATGACGGAATTTAAGGCGAGGTGAAGGCATCTTAGATGGTCAGAGGCTTATTCAGGCAAATTTCTTCGCGGAAGCGAGACTCGAACCACAGGGACTTCTTGAGGGCATCTAGTGCGGCTTTGTCGCTTAAACCGTCGACCTTAGACACTATCACCTTAAATCTCTCAATCAAGTCTCGGAGACTTTCTGTTGGCCCTTGAGATAGCGAGTAGAGGTCTATGTCAGATGTGAATTGGCTTATGAACAACGAGTAATGCTTCAGAAAAGCGGCAGATAGTTGATCGAAGTTATTGATTGAATCTCTTACCAAGCGGGAGAACCACGTCAAGGCCAGTCCTTTCAGATGCTCGACAAAAATGAGGCAGAAGTCGGCATCTCTTTCTTCATTTTTGAACCGAGCTCGGCCCATAGCAATCCGAAAAGCCGTCATGTGAGCCGTTGGATCTGACGTCCCGTCGTAGAATGGAATTCAGATTTTCTCAGGATCGGAAGGCTTCACATATGTGATTCGGGATGTGAACGGGATCTTCTGGGTTTCCTCCAAGACAACGCATTATCTTCATCTCGCTTTTCGCAAGGGCGAGCTAGGCTCTGAGCTAGGCCATTTCTCTTTTCTGATTCACGGAGGATGGCATCCTGTCTGGTCGGCCTACTCTACCTTGCTCCTCAGCACGCCGTTGTTGCTCTACCCAGAGTATATTTTCCTCATCTTCAGTGAGCTCTCGCACCTCATCTTCTGTCTCATCCGCCGGTTTCGTCCTCGGTGGTTCTGGTTTGTCCTTTGTTCTCTTCCTCAGTTACTGTTGATATAGGTCGATCGGTGTTTTTTCCGGTAGTGTTCCTTAGTTGCAGTGGTGGCGGCCCGGATGGATCAACCCTTGTCCCAATTAGGGTTTGCTCACTTGAGGTCTGCCCTCCTGGTGCTACTTCTTGCAGCGAGAAGCGGAGACGCCTTGCTTCGAAAGTTTGGGGGATTTGCTCCGAGATTCCTCCCGGGGGAACGTTCCTGGTTCGGCTTTCCTCCTGGATTGTCTCCAATTGTTGAGTCACTGTGCCGTTAAGTTTCTCCTGCTCGGCTTGCCACTCCAGGAGTGTGGCTAGCATCGTGTTTAGTTCGGTCATGGAAACTGTCGCTCCGCTGGAGTAAGCTTCTCCGCAGGCTTGGTTGTTTCCTCTGTTGATTCCATCATTGTTTCTGTCGTTGTTTCCGTCGTTGTTTCCATCGTTATTTCCATCTTTGTTTACTCCGTCTCCAGACATTGCTTCCTTTCTCGTATCCTCATGCTCTTAGAATTTAGAATATTTTTCGTCCCCACAGAAGACGCCAAATTGTGAGAGTTGGAATTCACACAATCAAAACATTATTTTAAATGGAGGCTCAAAAATCCTATTTTAAAAGAACTCAAGGACCAAGATCGAAAATTTATTTTATTAAGTAGTATTTTTGTCAAAAGAATTTGGGGGGAGAGAGCGGGCGACCAGCTCCATTAAGAGACCAGGTCGCCATCCTCTCTCTCTCCTGGGAGAGAGAATGGGCGACCTGACCTGTCCAAAGAGGATCAGGTCGCCATCCTCTCTCTTCCGGGAGAGAGAATGGGCGACCTGCCCTGTCCAAGGAGGACCAGCTCGCCATACTCTCCCTCCCAAGAGGAACATGTCGCCCATTCTCTCTCCCTGTTCCTCTGTGTTCTGATGTCTAGAGACCATGATCAAGTAGCCACATTCCGTAAAATGGACTGGTGATCTGTTTCTTCGTATTTTGTTGTCTAGAGACCGTGATCAGGTAGCCATGTTCCGTAAGACGGGCTGGAGATCTACTTTCAGGAAGATCAACTCGCCACTCTCTCTCTCCCGGGAGAGAGAATGGGCGTCCTCTCCTGTCCAAGGACCAGGTCGCCATCCTCTCTGTGAGATCCGAAACTCACACAATCAAAACTTATAATAAATGGGGGCTCGAAAATCATATTTTAAAAGAACTAAGGACCAAGATTGAAACCTGATTTTATTAAGTGATGTTTTTGTACCAAAGTACAAGAAAATTCTTAAAAGCTTAACGTCTTACAATACCAAAAGTCTAATACTTGGAATTGGATAGATTAAACCTAATACAAGCTATCATATATATACTAGGAGACTTGGGATGCTGAGGAGAGCTACTTCCAATGTGGGACCTTGGTAACTTGCTGATTTTGATTGTCTTGGGCTTGACTTGAGGCCTAACTTCCGTGAACAGTGTTTCATGAACAGTGTCACGAAATCGAATTATGTTAAACCGAACCTTTGGTTCTTTGATTTCGTATTTGATTAGTGAACAGTGTTCCATGAATAGTGTTTTGTTAATAGGGTTTCGTGAACACTGTTCTGAAGCCGAGTGACACTAAGGCGAACTTTCAGCTTGCCGGTTCAGTCGACACTAGTCGTGGATGCATGTAAAAGAGGAAGGTCGCCATCTTGAGACACGTTCAGGTCGCCACTTCCCGTGGGAGGGAGTTGGCGACCTGTTGCACGGTTTCCAGCTCGTCCAATCTTTCTTTAAGATGGGATTGGTGAGCTGTTAGTGAGTTACAATGGTCTAGAGACAAGTTATCGCTCTTCAGACAAGTTTTCAGCTCGCCCAATCGTCCTAGGAGGGAGTTGGCGAGCAGGTTTGGTCTTCGGACGCACCTTCAACTCGCCCGATAATCCTGGGAGTGGGTTGGCGAGCTGGAGTGGCCTTCGGACAAGTCTTTTGTGTAAATATTTAGATTTCTCGGCTCATCAATCTCCGAGGGGTGGGTTTTTGACCCCAACACTCTCTCTCCCGGGAGAGAGAATGGGCTACCTGCCCCTTCCAAGGAGGACCAGGTCGCCATCCTCTCTCTCTCCCGGGAGAGAGAATGGGCGACCTGCTCCTTCTTGAGACCAGGTCGCCATCCTCTCTCTGCTGGGAGTGAGAATGGGTGACATGTTCCTCTGTGTTCTGATGTTTAGACCAAGTTTGAAAAACCAAAAGAAAAAATGCCTTATCCGTGGACAAAACATAAGCAGCAAGTTTGGTTGAATTTTCTCTCCATGGAATAACAAATGGATGATGGGTAAGTGATCCATTAATCTCATCAAAAACCATCTTTTTTGGAAAATCCAATGGGACAAAACGAAAGGCAAGGGAAAAAGAGTGTTAAATGGATTATTGGTCCATTTGTTGATATGCTTGAATCAACACCATGGTGGTTTGATAAGCTTAAACTTCCCTCGGACAATGGTTGATGCGATTAATGATAATGCTTAAGGTTTGCTTAAATGCCTTAGTCTTGGACCGAGTCATTGGTCCTCTTAGAGCTTCCTCAACTACAATCTCATCTATGATATGTGTTTCTCCTCGGCCTCTAGCTCTGAGTCATTAAGATGCTTTATGATAATATCATCCCTTTCTTCTTGAAAAATATTTGTCCTCAAATCTGTTTCATCTGCAAGAAAAGAAACAAAATCAGAAACATTGAAACTATTACTTACGGTATACTTACGGTATACTTACCTTGAAGATCAAGTTGGTAGGCATTGTTGCTAATTTTCTTTGTGATTTTGAAGGGTTAGTCTATTCTTGGCATGAGTTTTGATTTCCTCTCAGCTGGAAACCTTTCCTTCCTTAGATGCACCCAGACCAAATCACTAACCTCAAATAACATTTCACGCCTTCCTTTGTTAGCATGCTTAGTGTAAAGCTTTGTCTTCTCTTCCAAGTTCTTCCAAGCTTTCTCATGGATTTTCTGTACCAGCTCTGCCTTTTGTTTCCATCTATGCTACCTCTTTCACTCAAAGGTAGATGAATTAAATCGAAATGAGAGGTGGGATTAAACCCATAAACGATTTGAAATGGTGAGAACTTAGAAGCAGAATGCATGGCATGGTTGTATGCAAATTCAATGTGAGGGAAGCATTCTTCCCATGACTTCAGGTTCTTTTTGATTAATGCACGTAAGTGGGTTCCTAAAGTCCTATTAACAACTTCATTTTGTCCATCGGTTTGTGGATGACAAGTGGTGGAAAACAACAACTTAGTTCCTAGTTTAGACCATAAGGTTTTCCAAAAAGAAACTCAAAAACTTAGTCTCCCCATTAGACACAGTCGACTTACGCATGCCATGAATGTGGACAATCTCCTTGAAGAACAAGTTATCTACTTGCAATGCATCATCAGTCTTGTTGCAAGAAATGAAATGAGCTTTTTTGGAAAATCTATCTACGACTACGAAGATAGAATCCTTTCCTATCTTAGTTCTAGGCAATCCCCTGAAAAAGTCCATAGATATATCATTCCACGGATGAGTAGGTATAGGTGGAGTATACAAACCGTGGCGTAGGACTTTATATTTGGCTTGCTTAGAAGTCAGGCATAGGCCAAAAATTATTTCTACATCTCGTTTCATGTGTGGACAATGGAAGTGTATTCTCATAACCTATGAAGTCAATACCGAAATGTCCCATGAGGCTTCCACCGTGAGCTTCTATTGCAAGCAAGTCTCTCAACGAACAGTTAGACACGCAAAGACAGCTCTCATAAAAGAGAAACCCATATTGGAGATAATAATGACCAGAAGCATGTTTCTCACATTATTTATAGATCTTTTGAAATCGGAATCAGTTGCATAAAGTTCTTTGATTTTCTCAAACCCTAAGAGCTTTGCTTCAAGAGTAGAGAGAAGAGTGTACCTTCGGGATAATGTGTTGGCAACCACATTATTATCTTTATCTTGCTTGTATTTAATGACATATAAAAATATCTCAATGAATTCGACCCACCTCGCGCGTCGCGTGTCTCTTGTTAACCTTTTGCTGTCCCTTTAAGTGTTTAAGTGATTCATGATATGTGTGTATCAAAAATTCTTTCGGCTAGTGTTCCCATGTTTGTAAGGCTCTTACCAAAGTATAAAGCTCTTTGTTGTATGTAGTGCAGTTGAGAGTAGATCCACCAAGATTTTCACTAAAGAAAGCAATCGGTTGTTTGTCTTGCATAAGCACTGCTCCAATCCCGATCCCTGAAGCATCATATTCGATTTCAAACCATCTGTAGAACCCGGCGTACTTCTTGATAACTTCAGTGAGAGGTACGGTTAGTGTGCTAAATATTTTAACAAACAGTCTGTAGAATTCAGCCAGTCCATGGAAACTCATTACTTCTCCCACGGTCTTAGGGCGACCATTTTTGTATTGCCTTCACCTTTTCCTCATCCACCTTGATGTCATCTGCACTAATCACAAAACCAAGAAAACAAGACTATCGGTACAGAAAATTCACTTCTTGAGGTTAGCAAATAACTTCTCTTGCCTAAGTAATTTCAGAAGCAAACCAATATGCTTAATATATCTTCCAAGTTCTTATTGTTAATGAGAATCTCATCAAAGTATACTACAACAAAATTGCCAATATAAGCTCTAAGAACATGATTCATTAAGCGCATGAATATACTAGGTGCATTACTTAGACTAAATGACATTACAGGCCATTCATAGAAATCGTGTTTAGTCTTAAATGCAATTTTCCATTCATCTCCTTCTTTCATCCTAATTTGATGATATCTGCTTTTAAAATCTACTTGAGGAAAGATGCTAGAGTCATGCAAATCATATAACATGTCATCTAATCTAGGTATGGGATGGTGATACTTCACCGTTATATTGCTTATGGCACGAGAATCCACACACATACGTAGCTTCCATATCCTTCTTTGGAACAAGGAGGACAGGTACGGGACAAGGGGTCATTCTTTCACAGATACGACCCTTCTCCATAAGTTATCCAATCTTCCTTTCAAGTTCTATTGTTTCCACAGGATTGGTTCTATAAGCAGGTCGGTTTGGAAGTGAAGCTCCGGGGACAAAGTCAATCTGATGATTTATTCTTCTAATTGGTGGTAAACCGTTGGGAGTTTCATCTGGAAACACGTCACTAAACTCTTGCAATAGATTTTTCATTTCACTTGGCAGCACCGGTCTGAAGTTAGTATTGGTTAGCAAGGTCTCCCTAAACATAATTAATAAAATATGTTGATTAGAGTGAAGAGCTTGCCTAACCTCACTGTTTCTGGCAAAGAAGTTTGGATGCTTAAGAGCTTTGCTAGTTTTCTTTTGATCTTGATTTATCTCTTGAGGTGTCAAGGGAATCAGTGTGGTTTTCTTTCCTTTGAAATCAAAAGTGTGCCGATCGGTGAAGCCATCATGTATTACTTTTCTATCAGATTGCCAAGGCCTCCCCAATAAAATGTGACCAGCTTCCTTTGGTACAACATCACACAGAATCTCATCCTTATATTTGCCAATGGAGAAATGAACAGAACCTGTTCTTTCACCGTGATCTCCCCACTGTTGTTAAGCCACTGCAACTTATATGGTACTGGATGCTTGTTAGTCTCAAGGCTGAGCCTTCTGACCATGGTATTACTGGCAGCATTGGTGCAACTTCCCCCGTCTATGATAAGGCTGCAGAATTTTCCCTGGACGTAACACCGAGTGTGAAACAAGTTCTCGTGCTGCTCCTCCTCTTGAGCCTTTGTTTGTAAGCTCAAGGTTCTCCTGGCAACCAATAGGTCTCCTTTGACTGGAAGTATCCCTTGCTCTTCCTCAGTGTTCTCTGTCTGCTCATCTTCAGACTCAATGTCTCCATTATCACGAATGACCATTACTCTCTGATTTGAACACTCGTTTACATAATGTCCTTTCCTTTGCATTTGAAGCAACTAACATCTCTGGATCTAACTCTTGTCTGTTGTACTTTATTCTTAGCATCCACCAGCCGTCTAGCCCTGTTTTTGATGACACAAAGGTTTGTTCTCTCTGTTGTAACTGCTTTTATCCTCTTGATACTGATTTGATCTATGGTAAGAAGTCCCAACAGCTTGTTTGGATGTGACCTTCCTTTTTAGTTATTGCTCAACCATCTCGGCCTTGTGGAACATATCCTTCAGATCATAATATTGATGAGTCTCAAGATGGTCATGTATGTCTGTGTTCAAACCACCTAGAAATCTAGCCATCGTTGCTTCTCTGTCTTCATCAATGTCAGCCCTCAACATAAGAGTTTCCATCTCTTTGAAGTACTCATCTACGGACCGATTACCTTGCAAAAGCCTCCTCAACCTCTGGTGTAACTCCTTGTGATAATGGCTGGGAACAAATCTCTTTCGCATGAGATTTTTCATCTCCGTCCATGTCTCCACCAGGTACATTTGATGACATCTC
This sequence comes from Iljinskaea planisiliqua, assembly GCA_900108845.1. Lineage (NCBI taxonomy): Eukaryota > Viridiplantae > Streptophyta > Magnoliopsida > Brassicales > Brassicaceae > Iljinskaea > Iljinskaea planisiliqua. The sequence continues at coordinate 208,644 of FNXX01000029.1, read as the reverse complement.
CTTATAGTTACAAGTTGATCCCACCAGTTTAATGTGTAGTCTTAGAACTCAGTAGCAGCCACCTTCACTCTACTCTCCCCAGTGAAGTGCTGAGCGTCAAATATCATGTCCACTTTCTTTTCCTAATCAAGGTATGCTTCCGGATCAGTTCTTCCATGGAATAATGGGATTTTTTGCTTCCTATCCCTGTAGGCTGTCTGGAACTTGATCTCCTCTTCTTCTAAAGTCATGTCTGTGACTTCTCCTATAACTCTCTCTAGAAGAACCGTATATATGACTTCCATAGTACTGATCTATTTCTTCCGGATGAATTTTATTGTTTCTGTTTTGCTGAATTGGTCGTTGTTGAGCATTTTTAATGGATCCCTCGGTAGGAATGGACTCTTTGAAGGTAAGTTGGATATGAAGGAGACCGCAGCTACTAGCTTATACGGTTCAGACTGATGGATCGAAGGAGACCGTCAAGAGATGTGACAGTCTCTTGGTATTCTCCACTCCTAAGATTCAAGGAAGTAACCCTTGCAGTGAATCAGAGGAGGTTGTCGTTTGGAAGTAACCCTTACCAAACAGATGAAAAGTTCCAGAAGAACAAAGAGATTTCCTCTCAAAAACAATGGATTAAAATTCTGAATGATCCCCGAAAATGAGGTTTTGGTACAGACTTATAGGATTCGCAAGTAGAATAGAGTAGATAGAGTAGAGACGAAGAGTTTTTTTGTGGATTCCTAGACTTAATAATAAATAAAGAAGACCACATCCTGATTGAGTCAAAGTCGCCTTCAGTCCACGCGGTTTGGTGAAGGTGACCCTTGAACTTCCAGCAAAGTTGACCCTTGAGCTTCTGGTGAATTTTAGCTTGGTGTTTCTCGGGCACGGATGGAGCAAAGGAGATCTGCATGGGGTAAGTCTGGTTCGGTTCGTGCTAACTGGAAACTCCCACGTTCGATCATCTCCTTTAGTCCCATAATACGCTGCCTCAAGTTTCGGTCGATGGAAAAATCCATTAAGTCTTGGAAACTCGCTTCTTCCCATGTTGGCTCGATATCCGGACATCCATACCGGGCTAAAACTGGAGTGTCACGTCCGGTCTCTGAATTGGCTCGGGCCATCTGGATTCTGTCTCGTTCGTTGGCTTCCTCATGACTTTTGGGTCGAAATTGGGATCGAGTGTGCCGAGTGATTCGGTCTTTAGGTCGAATCCTTTCTTGGCATCAGTTTAAAGAGATCCAGCTGATAGGCGTTGTCATGAAGTTTCTTGACCACTGTGAATGGTCCATCCTTTCTTGGCATCAGTTTGGACTTCCTCTCCTCTGGAAATCTTTCCTTCCTCAAATGTACCCAAACAAGGTCGCCTGGTTGAAACACCACCTTTCGTCTATGCTTGTTAGCATACTTTTCATATTTTTTAGTCTTTGCTTCAATGTTTGCTCGGACCTTTTCATGAATCTCTTTAACAAGTTTGGCCTTCTTTTTGCCATCTAAACTTATCCTTTCATCAACAGGTAAAGGAATTATATCAAGGGGAGACAATGGATTAAAGCCGTAGACGATCTCAAAAGGTGAATGTTTGGTAGCTGAATGCACAGAGTGGTTATATGCAAACTCTATGTGTGGCAAATGTTCCTCCCATGATCTAAGGTTCTTTTTAACCAACGTCCTAAGCAAAGCGGATAAGGTTCTGTTAGTTACCTCTGTTTGGCCATCGGTCTGAGGGTGACAAGTGGTTGAAAACAGCAACTTAGTTCCTAGTTTGGTCCACAAGGTTTTCCAGAAGTAGCTTAGGAACTTAGCATCTCGATCTGAAACTATGGTTCTAGGCATTCCATGAAGTCTAACAATTTCTCTAAAGAACAGATCGGCAATGTGGGAGGCATCATTCGTTTTTAAACAGGGAACGAAGTGTGTCATTTTGGAAAATCTATCTACCACAACAAAGATGGAACCTTTACCTAATCTAGACTTAGGCAAACCCAAAACGAAGTCCATAGAAAGATCAGTCCAGGGATGGTAGGGAATTGGTAAAGGAGAATACAGACCTTGGTTTGTGTTTTTGGACTTGGCCTCCTTGCAAGTCACACAGCAGCTGCAGATCCTTTCTACGTCCTTCTTTAGCCCTGGCCAGTAGAAGTGATCCTGGAGAACTTTAAGGGTCTTGGCTGGACCGAAATATCCCATTAATCCTCCTCCATGAGCTTCCCTGGTAAACACTTCTCGCAAAGAACAGTGAGGTACACACAACCGATTATCAAAGAAGAGGAAACCTTCAGACAGGTAATACTTGCCATGAGCGTGTCTAGAACAAGCGAGATAGGGTTCCCTAAAGTCAGTGTCAGCCTCGTACAGTTCTTTTATAAACTCAAATCCTAACAACTTGGTTCCAAGAGAAGAAAGAAGCGCATACCTCCGAGATAGAGCGTCGGCTACTATGTTTTCTTTACCTTGTTTGTATTTGATGACGTACGGAAAGGTTTCCATGAATTTCACCCACCGTGTGTGCCTCTTGTTGAGCTTTTGTTGGCCCTTGAGATGCCTTAGGGACTGATGGTCGGTGTGTATGACGAATTCCTTAGGCCACAGGTAGTGTTGCCAGGTTTGAAGGGCATGGACCAAGGCATACAATTCCTTGTCATAGGTCGGATAGTTCAAGGTTGCTCCACCTAGCTTCTCACTGAAGTACGCCAATGGCTTTCCTTCTTGCATCAGGACAGCACCTATACCAACACCAGATGCATCACATTCTATTTCAAAGGTTTTTAGAAAGTCGGGAAGAACAAGTAAAGGGGCTTGAGTTAACTTCCCTTTCAAGGCCTGGAAGGCGTCTTCTTGAGCTTGTTCCCACTTGAATCCCACGTTCTTTTTAATGACCTCAGTAAGAGGGGCCGCAATGGTGCTGAAGTTTGGGACAAATCTCCTGTAGAAACCAGCTAATCCATGGAAGCTCCGGACTTCACTCACGGTCTTTGGACTGGGCCAGTCTTTGATTGCTTTGACCTTTTCTTCATCGACACGGATGCCATCAGCTCCTACAACAAACCCAAGAAAACTAGGTGATCTGCTCCAAGGATACATTTCTTTTCATTAGCAAACAATCGTTCTTTCCTAAGCACTTCCAGGACTTGTTCTAAATGTCTAACATGCTCGTTCATGCTCTTACTATAGATCAGGATATCATCAAAGTACACGACAACAAATTCTCCTATATATGATCTAAGAACATGATTCATTAAACACATAAAGGTGCTACGAGCATTTGTCAGGCCGAACGGCATAACAAGCCATTCATAAAGTCCATGCTTAGTTTTAAAAGCTGTTTTCCATTCATCCCCTTCCTTCATTCTAATTTGATGGTACCCACTTCTAAGATCTATTTTAGAAAAGACCTTTGAACCATGCAATTCATCTAACATGTCATCTAAACGGGGAATGGGATGGTGATACTTAACCGTAATGTTGTTTATGGCTCTGCAGTCCACGCACATTCTCCAGGTTCCATCCTTCTTGGGTACAAGCAGGACTGGGACCGCACAGGGGCTTAGACTTTCCCTGATGTAGCCTTTTTCCATTAGGTCGTCAACTTGCCTTTGCAACTCCTTGGTTTCAGTCGGGTTGGTGCGATAAGCTGGACGGTTTGGTAGGGAGGCTCCCGGTACCAGATCGATCTGGTGCTCTATCCCTCGAATGGGAGGTAGTCCACTGGGAGTTTCTTCTGGAAACACGTCCTGAAACCTGTGCATAATGGGCTTAAGTACACTCGGCAGTTCCGGTGGGACGTTAGAAACTGTCAGTGTTTCTTTATAAACAAGCAAGATAAAAGATGGACGAGAAAACAAAGTTTTCTTTACCTGACTTGGCTTGATATAAAAGTTGGACATTCTGACCTGTTCTGGTTGCTTTTCTAGCTCCCGGCTCTTCCGAAGCTGTACTTGGTCCTGGTGTACTTCGGTTGGAGATAGAGGCATAAGAGTGATTTTCTTTCCTTGGTGCTCAAACATGTGCCGGTTAGTGTATCCGTCATGGACGGCCTTTCTGTCGCATTGTCACGACCGGCCTAAGAGAATATGGCTGGCGTCCATAGGCAAGACATTGCACACGACCTCGTTGTGATATCGGCCGATGGTAATGGGGACAGTGACCTGCTCTTTGACGGGCTGGACTCCTTCTTCATTGAGCCATTCTAGCTTAAATGGCCTCGGATTGGGCCTGGTTTCCAGTCCCAGTTTCCTGACAAGGACATCACTGGCCACGTTAGTACAACTACCACCATCAATGATCAAAGAACAAACCTTATTATTGATTAAACAACGAGAGTGAAAGAGATTCTCTCTCTGTTTGTTGTCACTGGTCTTAGGTTGAACACTTAGTGATCTCATGGTCACAAGTAGGTTGCCTTGGGCCGGGTAGTCAAACGATTCTTCCTCGTCAAAGATTGGTCCACCGTCTTCTCCTTCCTCGTCCTCGGATTCCACTTCCCCATTGTCAAGCATGATCATGACCTTCTGGTTCGGGCACTTGTTGGCATAGTTTCCTAATCCATGACACTTAAAGCACCTGATATCTCTGGCTCTACTCGTGGATTCCACGGTTTTGCCCTTATCAAAACGTGAAGGTTGATTAGTTTTAAACTCGGTATTTGCTGGAAGAGGAGACTTACCTTTGTCTTGGTAGTTTGGCTTAGGTGAGTAGGCCGGTTTTGGTGAGTAAGCGGGTTTAGAGAAACCTCTCCTTTTGACCTGTTGTTCAATAAGGATCGCTTTGTGGAGCATGTCTTCCACACTTTCAAACTCCTGGAGCTCCAACCGGTCTTGTATCTCTCGGTTTAATCCTGCCAAAAAGCGAGCCAAAGTTGCATCTAAATCCTCCTCAACATCAGCCTTAAGCATAAGGGTTTCCATTTCCTGGAAGTAGTCCTCAACGTTCTTTGTTCCCTGTGTCAAACGCCTTAGCCTCTGATGAAGATCCCTGTTATAGTGAATAGGAACAAATCTTTTTCTCATTAGCTCAGTTAGTTCTTGCCAAGTAGTTATTGGACTTTCTCCTATCCTTCTTCTAAGAGAAACTACTTGATCATACCAATTAATGGCATAACCGCTAAATTCAGAAGCAGCTAGTCTTACTTTCCTAAGCTCAGAAAAGTTTTGACAATCAAAAACAAGCTCAGTTTTTCTTTCCCATTCTAGATAAGCGTCCGGATCGTTTTTACCATCAAAGGTAGGAATTCTCAGCTTAAGTCCACCTAGCCCATCGTCCGTTCTTCTGGCAAATGGGTTTTCTTCATCCCGGTTCCTGTGGCCTCTCCTGGCCCTGAGGGAACGATTGTCTTCAAAACGACCTTCCATGTCCTGGCCATCAAAGGATCGGCTGTTCCTCCTGCCACGAGCTCTCCTCTGGCCTGGCCTCGCCTGGCCTTGTTGGTCTTCCTGGATTTTGTCCAGACGGACGTTCACTTCTTCAAGACCTAGGTTCACAGCTCTCATCAAATGGTCAGTCAAAGCTTTCATTTGTAAGCTAGATAAACCGCTTCTAGAATTGTTGTTCCTTTCATCCTCACTGTCAGACATGGCTTCCTGAAAAGAAACTTAAGCAGATAATGTTATAACAACAATACCCTCGCACTCAAGTGTTTTTCCTCACCACTCAAGTGTTTTATCTCACGGGTTCTATTTAAGTAGCACTCAGAGTTGTTTCCCTTGGTTCTAAAGGAACAAGTCAAGCCGAATCCAGCAAGTAACTTCCAAACAACAAAAGAGAGAGGTCGGACAGAAATTTCTGAAGACAGAATCCGCTTTAACCACCTCAAGGCTGGATTTTCTCTTCAGCCAGCAGGATTACTCTTCCACCACCCTCCCAAACTGGTTTTCTCCTCAGTTTGTACGTAATAATTTTTTTTTTTTTCTGGTTTTTTTTTTTTTTTTTTTTTTAGAAAGCTTATAAAGATTTGGACAGAAGATATGGAGGGTAAGAGAGTGGCCCAGATTGTAATGGAAAAAGATCAGAATTTTGCGAATAAATAGTTGGAGAAGATGAACAGTTTTACCAACAAAGAGTGGCTCTGATACCATGTAATGGATCCCTCGGTAGGAATGGACTCTTTGAAGGTAAGTTGGATATGAATGAGACCGCAGCTACTAGCTTATACGGTTCAGACTGATGGATCGAAGGAGACCGTCAAGAGATGTGACAGTCTCTTGGTATTCTCCACTCCTAAGATTCAAGGAAGTAACCATTGTAGTGAATCAGAGGAGGTTGTCGTTTGGAAGTAACCCTTACCAAACAGACGAAAAGTTCCAGAAGAACAAAGAGATTTCCTCTCAAAAACAATGGATTAAAATTCTGAATGATCCCCGAAAATGAGGTTTTGGTACAGACTTCTAGGATTCGCAAGTACAATAGAGTAGATAGAGTACAGACGAAGAGTTTTTTGTGGATTCCTAGACTTAATAATAAATAAAGAAGACCACATCCTGATTGAGTCAAAGTCGCCTTCAGTCCACGCGGTTTGGTAAAGGTGACCCTTGAACTTCCAGAAAAGTTGACCCTTGAGCTTCTGGTGAATTTTAGCTTGGTGTTTCTCGGGCACGGATGGAGCAAAGGAGATCTGCATGGGGCAAGTCTGGTTCGGTTCGTGCTAACTGGAAACTCTCACGTTCGATCATCTCCTTTAGTCCCATAATACGCTGCCTCAAGTTTCGGTCGATGGAAAAATCCATTAAGTCTTGGAAACTCGCTTCTTCCCATGTTGGCTCGATATCCGGACGTCCATACCGGGCTAAAACTGGAGTGTCACGTCCGGTCTCTGAATTGGCTCGGGCCATCTGGATTATGTCTCGTTCGTTGGCTTCCTCATGACTTTTGGGTCGAAATTGGGATCGAGTGTGCCGAGTGATTCGGTCTTTAGGTCGGCCGTCCCTTCGCAGCTTGTTCTCGTGTCCGGCCAGGTCTATACGGATCACGGCCGTAGCGTTCGGATGTCCTGTTCCTTGAGCTGAGCTGGTTTCCTGTCGGTGAACCTCGGTTTCCTCACGAGCATGGCTCCTTCTGGTCTCTTCTGGACGTTCCTCAGCATGATTGCCCGGTCCGTCCTGCTCTGGTACGTACGGTTCCTCATCCTCCGAACAGTCCGTGGACGTTTGGCCTGGTACGGTACCTCGGTGTCTATCAATTTTGTTGTTCATTGCTCTGATTCTGTTGGTTATTCTGTTGTTGTTGATCGTTCTGATTTTGGTGTTATTGAGCAGTCTGAAACTGTTCTTGCAACGCATCCATTCGGTTGTTAATAAGTTTCTCCATTTGTTTCGTGAGAGCTTCCATCATGAGCCTATTGTTTCTCCCCACACCGTTTTCCTCTTCATCGGTTGACATGGTTTCTGAAAACAGGAAAACAAACCACACACCTCACAGTTTACTAGTTCAAGGATCGAAACAAAGCAACACAAAACTCAAATTACACGGTAGAGTTCCTTAATGAGAAAGTTAAATCAATTTTTATAAAAACTCAATCCGATGATTCCAGTTATAAAACCAATGATCATACAATCACAATCTAGCAACCTATTCGACACAGCGAGATAGTTGGATGATTCGAGACTTCAAGGAATATAAACAGGCATAAACGAAAAGGTAAGACTTAGCTTTCAAAGTGGTGCTCTGATACCACTTAATACGAGCCCGGATGATCGACACTTTGAAAGTAGCAAAAGGATAGAATTGCAACCGAGAAACGATAAAGCTTCAAGGAGGCAACAGATGGACCGAGGGGACACACAAAGGATGCGGAATGGCCTTTGCTTTACCATGGATCGAATGGTCACACTAAGGATTTGAAAGAGCCTTTGTTTACCAGTTGAATCAATGGTTCAACAGTTTGAGAAAAATGTAGATTCCTTTGAAATGATGAGTTTGTGGTTACATAAGTAGAAGATAGGAGCATGGTCTTGAAACATGAGTAAAAACACCTCGGAAATCTCACAAAGATCAAATACATTAAACAACAAAGACTATGTTTGAAAATCAAAAGAAAGAAGGCCTTATTCGTGGACAAGGCATAAGCAGCGAGTTTGGTTGAGCTTGATCTTCATGGATCAACAAATGGATGATGGGTAAGTGATCCATTAACCTCATTAAAAACCTTCCTTTGGATAATCCAATGGGACAAAACCAAAGGCAAGGAAAAAAGAGTGTTAAATGGATCACTTGTTCATTTGTTGATATGATTGAATCAACGCAATGGTGGTTTGAAAAGCTTGAACTTCCCTCAGAGAATGGTTGATGTGGTTAAGCATCATGCTTAAGGTTTGCTTCAATGCCTTAGTCTTGGACCGAGTCATTGGTCTTCTTAGAGCTTCTTCAGCTACAAGCTCATCTATGATATGCTTCTCCTCAGCCTTTAGTCATTAAGATCCTTTATAATCATATCATTTAAATTATTTTTTTAGAAATATGCATTATTTTATCAGAGAGATTTTTAGAGCTTTCGGGGAGACAGACTTGTTAATGAGAAGATTCGAACCCCAATTTATTTCTATCTATTGATTATTATTGCATTATATTCAAATATATTTATTGCTTTCATTGCCATGTCTGAGTAGTTCACTTGTTAAGGTCAGGGTTCTTCAAAGGTCATTGATGAATTGTTAAGATTGAACTGAATTGTTAGATTATCATCGGATTTCTTCATCTGGATTGTGTATAATGCTAATTATAGCCTGATCATCTAGAATTCAGAACTGAGGTTGATTAAAAGATATGACAGTATTATTAATTGTCTGAACTATCTTAGGTGAGAAAAATTTATATCCGCAAAGAAATGTGGTTTAGGGATTTTGTGAACAAATTGAACTCGAATTTTAATGCTTGTCTGAATAATCGAATTTGCAAAGAAATTTGGAATTAAGATTTAGATGTAGTTAATTTCTGCAGCGACACCTAGTTGATTTTACCATTGGGTTTCAAATTCAAGAACAAATTTTAGTTTAAAATTTTTCCTGAGAATCCTCAGTCTCACTTCTTCCTAAATCAAATTTACTAATCTTGTTTCGTTATTTGCAATTTCAGTTTCATTGAGCTTCATTTAGCTTAATTCAAACACTAAGTAAATTGAGTGGTCTTGAATCCTTGTGGATTCGACTCTTAAGTATTGCAATTGATTTCTTAATTTGGAGAGTAACTCTAGGAATAATTTGAACATATTAAACATACAGTGAATCATTTATCTTTCATAAACAATGATCAAAACGAGAGAAAAGAGGGTGAAATAGTACAAGCTGTTGAGGTTGTCTTTTATGACAGTACACTGAGATAGTGGAAGTTTAGATATTGTTACTAGAGAAATAGCTAGAACTTTGTCTTCACCAGATGTTGAAATTGTTTCGTCAAGGCGAAGAATCTAAAGGAGAAAGATAATATCAATCAACTTTTCTTGATTCAATGGTAAAGAAGAGTTAGTAACTTTTTGCCATTTGAATTCGAGTAGCATTGGCCACCGGGGGTTCAAATAATTTAATATGGTTTATCCGAACCCCAAAATTAGTCTTTGAACCTAGAAAACTTTTAGGATCACCTCAATTATAAATTTAAAAAAAAAAAAAAAGAAGACATTATCGTATTTTACACTTGTGGGTTAAGACATGGTCAAAGCAAGAACTTCTTGATAATTTATATCCCTGATGAGAAAGTAAACGAGACTGTTTATAGCAGTTGTGAATCGTGTGTAATTTGCATCTCATGTTAAAACGTGTCACTGATATGCTATTGGCTTAAATTTAATTAAATCCACATGCGTTTGGTTTCTCTTACTAATAAAAAAGAACAATGTATTCACAACAAAATGAAGATGATTATATAATTTCTCTAACAGAAGACAGTAGTGCCACAAAAACTAACATTCCATCGTGTAAAAACATTTACAATCATGAAAATACAATAATTAACGTATAAAACTATAAAGTACGTGGCAATTGGCATCACTTTCTGCTTGGGGGAGTCACCAATGGGGCAATTTCAAAGCAATTGCAGTGGAGATAGACAGCATTGGTGGACGAGCATTTGAATCAGAATGTAAGCGCAAAAGTACAATTTTCACTATCTTTAAGATCTCATCTTTGATCTCGGGCGTCGGCTCCTTTAGCCGGTGGTCGGAAATTCCTTTCAACAACAGAGTATTGTCTGGAGGAGACGATGAAAGAGTTGAAACAAGATCTTGCGGTTGCTCTCCTTTGATCACTTCAAGCGTTAGAACTCCAAAACTATACACATCGCATTTATCCGTCACTTTCATTGTGTAAGTTAGTTCTGTCACATCTTATTTTATAAAACATATTAATATTAGACATCATGATTTTTATTATCTTTATATATAGAAAAAGACTAAATTCAAAATTTAGGTTTGTAAGAGTGGATTTAAACCAACACAAATCAGAATCGAAACGACTCTAACATGAAATGCTTAAACCAAAATCAAGATTGAACCACAATTTTTTTGTAGTCAAATCGGCTTTTTAAACTGAAACCAAATCTATTTAACCAAATAAACTGAAGTTCATTAATGATTTACATTTTGAAATCTACATATTAAAATTAAATGTAATGACATTACGTAATAGAAAAATGAGAAATTACTGATTTTAATCCATTATTTTGTTTTGAATGCAAATCTAGATCATTTATTGGAAATTTGACAAAAATAACTCATAGGGGTAGTGAAAATACCAGTTTCTCCCTAATGACCAAACAAAAAAACGAAATAAAAAATGACCCTTATAACCCTTGAGAAGTCTACGTTTAAACAGTAGATTTCCGGAGTAGACTTCTTTGTGCAGTCTACTTCGTGATTTTATCTTAAATTTTAATTATAAAAATTATAAAAATTAATTTGATAAAACATTTGTATACATAAATATCACATACTTAATTATCATCTATATAAAATAAAATTTCATAAAAATCAGTCATTTTAAAGAAATAAAGTTTCCATATAATGTGAAAGTATAATAGTAGACTTCATGGCTTCTCTATGAAGTCTACTCCGTGATTAAATATTAAATTTTAATTATAAAAATTAATTTGATAAAACATTTGTATACATAAATATCACATACGTAATTATCACCTATATAAAATAAAATTTCATAAAAATCAGTCATTTTAAAGAAATAAAGTTTCCATATAATGTGAAAGTATAATAGTAGACTTCATGGCTTCTCTATGAAATATACTCTGTGATTTAATCTTAAATTTTAATTATAAAAATTATTTTGGTAAACAATTTGTATACATAAATATCACATGCGTAATTATCACCTATATAAAATAAAATTCATAAAAATCACTCAATTTAAATGAATGAAGATAAATGAGGGTACAAACCAAATACATGTAAGGTTGAGGTATAGGGTTTGATATGGATAGATAGCATGGTTATGGTTTTGATAAAAATAAATCTATATAAATGAGAGTTTAATATTATATTTAAACTTATTTAGAAAACAAAATTAAGAATATAATGATGTGTAAATTGTTTAATGTTAGATTTTATGTAATTTAACAATTTAGGTGTACTGTTCATTTGAGGTTTAGGGTGAAGAAGACTTCATCATGAAGTCTCCTTAACCGTCTCCTGAACCGTCTCCTGAACCGTCTCCTTAGCCGAACTTTTAACTTAACCGGAAATTGACCCCCTTATATAAATCTGAGTCGCGGACACTTTAACCCTAATTTCTTATTACGCCGCGTCTCTCTCTCTCTCTCTCTCTCTCTCTCTCTCTCTCTCTCTCTCTCTCTCTCTCTCTCTCTCTCTCTCTCTCTCTCTCTCTCTCTCTCTCACTCACTATACGGCGATTGTCTCTTTATCTCCCTCTCTAACAGATCTGAATATATAGTAAGCCTCGAAATCAACTAGCCTCTAAATCAACTTGTTTATAGATGTTTTTCAAGTATATTGATGATTTAGATGTCTAATACGTTTTGCAATGATTTGTTGTTTGATTTGTACCCAGAGATGGGTCGATACAGCTACAGTCAACCATCGAGTAGTTCGAGGAATCTTTGGAGTGCTGGAGAACCAGAAGTGACCTCCCCAACTCCTATGCTTAGATCTCAAAAATCTGGTAAATCTGGTTTTCCTGTCCGATGTTTCTGCGGTTTGGTGCCTATCATGAAATCATCCACTATAGATGAAAATCCGGGTCGCGTATTCTATGGATGCAAGAACTATAAGGTAATAAGGCTGTCGTTGTGTTGTTCGTTCTCCATTTGAATGTTAACCATATTAATATGATGGTGGATGTCTATGTGCTTGTTTAGGATGGTGACCATCATATATTCAAGTGGTGGGATGAGGCTGTGACGCAGGAAATCCAAGATCTCAGAGTCGCCCTGGAAAAGAAAGCGGAATGTAGGGACCGAGTAGCAGAAGAGACTTCTGCTTTTATGCCTCAGATTGATGCAGAGTTATCTCAACTTTGCTATGTAATTGATGATTATTATCCTACCATGCTTATGAAGAAGCAGATGGTGGCTGGTGTAATCCTCACAGTCATAGGTCTGACCATCTACCTTTGTATTCTCCTTTCTAGATCTTAGTTTAGGATTAGAGTAAGGTCTGTAATATGTATGAACCGCCTGCTTGAATAACTGAGTCATTTGACATATATATTTCGCATTTGTTGAAAATTATGCCAAATTTCATAAGAAATAACTGAACAAAAGTAGACTTCTCCAGTACAGTTTATAGTAGACTTCTCGAGTACACTATCCATTAGACTTCTCGCGTACAAGTGAAGTCTACTGGGGAATTCTTTAAGTCCAAAACTGAAAATTTCAAAATTTGAAAATTCAAAAATATGAAAATATGAAAATCTGAAAATATGAAATACGAGAATCTCGTGTAGGAGGAGACATCTTGTGTAGGAGGAGACATCTCGTGTAGGAGGAGACATCTCGTGTAGGAGGAGACATCTCGTGTAGGAGTAGACATCTCGTGTAGGAGTAGACATCTCGTGTAGGAGGAGACATCTCGGGTAGGAGTAGACATCTCGTGTAGGAGGAGACATCTCGTGTAGGGGGAGACATCTCGTGTAGGAGTAGACATCTCGTGTAAGAGTAGACATCTCGTGTAGGATGAGACATCTCGTGTAGGAGGAGACATCTCGTGTAAGAGTAGACATCTCGTGTAGGAGGAGACATCTCGTGTAGGAGTAGACATCTCGTGTAGGAGTAGACATCTCGTGTAGGAGGAGACATCTCGTGTAGGAGTATACATCTCATGTAAGAGTAGACATCTCGTGTAGGAGTATACATCTCGAGTTGACTTCTTTTCTGCTTTCCTGTCCTGATTGTGGCTTACGTTTTGCAGAATGGCAAGGCCAGTGTTTCCCCGAAGGCAATTCAGCAAAGGTGATGAACCACAGCCACTAAAGAGCATTGCCTACTACAGCAACGACTCCAAGCTATTCCCCGCCTTGGAACAAGCACTTCTTCCAGATGAGTGGAATGAGTTAAAAGAGTCGAGACTGGGTGTATTTTTTAAGTTCTACAAATCGGATTTTGGATGGGCATCGCGGGTGGTGCATTATATGCTCGGGTTCCAGCTAGTGTGCAAGAGGAAGTACGAAATTTGGAGCCTAGTTGGAAATAACCCATTAAGGTTCTCTCTCAATGAGTTCGAGTATATCACGGGACTCAATTGCAAGCACGTTCCAAATTTGGAGCAGCCCGACGTAGACATAACCCCCGAGATGCAAGAATTCTGGAGAAGGCTGGGTGTTCTTATCGATGTCGGTCCAAGTATTGATGATCTGACACATGCGTGTACGGATGCCCCTACCTGGAGTAGGGAGGATCGTATCCGGTTAAGGTACCTAGCCATATATGCTGGCTTTATTGAAGCAAGGAAATCAAGTTCAGTCACAAGGATTCAGCTTGCCCGCCTAGTAATGGACATTGATGAGTTTGAGGAATACCCTTGGGGAAGGGTAGCATTCAAGAACCTCATCGAGTCGGTCAAGGAGAAAGACTTGACCAGATCCTACTCCATCGATGGGTTTGTGGAAGTGCTTCAGGTATGGGCGTACCAGGCCATGCCGGACTTTGGACACCAATATGGACGTCCCATTGAACACGGTGGCTCAATTGAACCGATTCTGGCCTACCAGGGACAGCAGGGTCGGAAGTATATTAAAGAGAGCATGCTGAAGCAGGTAACTTATGAAGTACACTTTCTTGTTAGACTTATCGATTATACTATAGTGACTGTTTAGTAACGTGGGTGATGTATTTTGAACCCGTAGATCCGCTTTAACCACTGCGTGTTGAAGAGTCCGTCAGAAATGTTCCCATTGTGGGATGATGATGATGTAGAGGATGTTGAGATTCACAACGTCGTCATGGCAGTGATGGGTCAGTTATCTGACGGTGTCACATGGGTGTGGACGAAAAATGATTGGCTTCTCGATGGTGTTAATGTCTCAAACAACAACTTAATCCAAGCGAAGGTCGCGGACTACAACCTGAAGCAGAAAAGAGAAGTCGACTCAGATTCAGAAAGCAGAAAGCAGAAAGAGGTCTTGTGTAGAGACCTCTTCTCTGGTAGAAGACACCGGGGTGAATGTCGTGGAGGCATTGAAGACCTATTTGGATAAATGTCTCGCATCACTCTCTTCGGTTGTCGTTCAGTCATTGGGGGAAGGCCTTGCCAACTGCGCGGGAAAGATAGAGGCCCTGTCCGTGAGAGTGGAAGCTCTCGAGCAATCCATTGCAAAGATGTCGGAGCATGTAAAAACCGCGAGGACTGACGAGCATGTGAAGTCCAATGACAAAGATCAGCATGGTCGGGTTAGTTCCGATCCCTCCCCTCTATCACAGAATGACGTGAACGTCGCAGAAAACCGAGAAATATGGCTTAGTTTAAAAACACGGGCATTTCAGTTATGTTGGAATGTTGCAAATCGTGTTCTGCTTGTTCAAGTACTTCCTTGTCTTCGTGTTCATTTAATTTTGTTATGGCAACAACATAAAATTATTGAAGTTTTGTGTTTCTCTTGTTGAAGTTGTACCTTAAACGTTTTGATTTATGGTATACTATTCTGTTACTATGCAGAAAATTCAAGCGGAAGAAAGCGTTAACGACGGCAGAGACCAAAGACCACCACCTAGTGTCGAGTTTCTTGGGAATCATAAACTCACGCCGGAGGAAATTGCTGCTAGATTAGAGAAACAAAACACTAGGAGAAAGGCCGCTCAGATTACCACAGCCGCGAAATTGGATAGACTGACCAGAGAAAAAACACAACTGAAAAAGGAAGAGATTCCCCCTTTGTTCCAGCGGCCAAAGGAAAGAACACTCAATTGCGGTGAGTATGATCCATTTGCACCTGTTGACAAAGACAAGACAAAACAAGTTATTGAGTGGCTTAAGACACAGCCGTAAGTACCAAATTTGTTAAGATTGTTGTTACTAGTTTCAAGATTGACATGAAATATTATTTGTTGGTTGCAGTGATTACCCGAAAAAGAAAAAAGGGTGGTACCGTTGAATGGTGGTACATTCTCCGCACTCGACAGCAATGGCTTAAAGACACGGTACATTGAATAAGACTTCTTGAGTAGACTTCTTGGTTAGAATTCTTGGTTAGACTTCTTGGTTAGACTTCCTGGTTAGACTTCTTGGTTAGACTTCTTGGTTAGACTTCTTGGTTAGACTTCTTGGTTAGACTTCTTGGTTAGACTTCTTGAGTAGATTTCTTGAATAGATTTCTTGAATAGACATTGTTAACATATTTGCTACATTGCAGCACTTAGATGTTGCGATTAATCTCCTCCGGAAGCGCATGTCCGAACATCCTGAATGGTTCTGGTCGGATAGAATTTGCATCTTGGATACTCTTTTCGGGACGATGTGGTCGAAAAAATATCAAGCCTTTAAAGACTGCACACCAACCCCCAATGGACTAGGGCGAATATTACCAGCGGGAGCGTATGAACTCCATTCAGGAGAAAGCCCACAATACTGCCCGACAAATAAGATGTGGGGGGTCGAGGTCGACGATATATACGCTCCAATGCACATAGGGCCCAACCACTGCATAGCTCTCTGGATATCTATCCCGAAGAGACACATCACCATATGGGACAGTGTAGAGTCACTGTACAGAGACGACAAAATAGCTGAGACTGCCATACCTTCTTCGGGAGCTTTCCCCCGGTGACAAAGAAGATTGGCCATTAGATGCTTACACCCATGAGCGGGTCCTAGGAATGCCTCAGAACATCCAGAGTGGTGATTGTGGTGTGTTCTGTGTTAAGTACATTGAATGCCATGCTTTGGGAATCCCTGTACCTGCGAGCTTGAGCGACAACAACATCAAAGCAATCCGTGAAAAGTTAGCTGGGGATATATTTGTGGAGACGACATCAAGGGGTCTGGACAAACGTGACTGGTCAGACTTGGACTTGTATGAACCAGTGTGAGACATCACATGTTCGCACAGGTTCATACTAATTTTTCACACCATTTCTTTTTTGAAACAATGGGTGTGACTACTAATTTTTCACACCATTTCTTTTTTGAAACAATGGGTGTGACTCGGTTGCCTTTTGTTAACCACAAATATTTGTATCTTTCTGACTTAAACTATGTGTCAAATGTTATTATATTTCTGTACGTCGAGTAGACTTCTTGACTAAGAGTAGATGGCATTACAAAGAGTAGACTTCATTAAAAAGAGTAGACGTCATTAAAAAGAGTAGACGTCATTAAAAAGAGTAGACGTCATTACAAAGAGTAGACGTCATTACAAAGACTAGACTTCATCATAAGAGTAAACTTCATTAGAAAGGTTAGAATTCATTATATGGAGTAGACTTCATTACATCGTCAAGTGAATGATATAAACGGGACACGGAATAACTTTAAAAAAATTCCCAACTCCCTTGTCCAGAAACATTCGTCACACATCTCAGCATCCTTCATTTCATCATCGTACCAATAGAACCATTGATTGTACGGAGCACAACGGCAATTGTACAATTTCGGTAGCAAAAAATTATAAAACGCTTCCTCCTTTTCGGATAAGGCAGGCAGTGAAGGATGCCAACCCCATCGAATTAGTAGGAGACGGGTACTTACCGCACGGATAGATTTGCGGGTAAACCGACATAAGTAAGCGGCATCGTTATGAATTACCTCGCGTAACATTGCATAGGTATACATAGCAACGACAGATCCTCCATCAGCTGCCACCTTCATCATTTGCACCCAATCCTCAAGCCTCTTAGAGTGGTAGTAGTCAAGAGCGCCCTTCAGGAAAATTGCGTCTGGATTTCTATGTGCGTAACATGCAGTAACGAACTCGGAACCCTCCCAGTGAAACTAATTCAAACTGAATAGATTCGCGGCTGCGTATACCGAGGGACGTTCTGAAACGTCTTTCAGTGTTTTGCAAGTTCTTTTCAAGTTAAATAGATCTAGCAGAGAATTTTTCGCGACGCGTTGGGTAACAAGCTCTTGAATCTCTGTTGGGAAAGAGAGCACAGATGATTCGGCCATTCTTTCGGTTGTTTGATGAAACTGTAACTACTAAGGAAGAAGACAATGAAAATGGTAAAGAAGATAATGAAACTGGTAAAAAAGTAAATGAGGAGAGAGAGCATTTATACTAAACGACACGTACGTATGCGTATGGTAATTGGAGGCTACTCGATATTAACAAAAGGTTAGTATTACTTAAACGAAGTTATTTATTAATTAGTAAATGTACATAAAGGTAAGTATAGGCATCATTACAATGAGTAGACGTCACGAATAGACTAATCGAGTATCTGACATGTAAAAAGTTACTTACGGCTGCATATGTATACTACGTCATAGATAAGGAACCGTTTAGTAGTCAATGGTCATCATTACGAAAAGTAGACTACATTTGAAAGAGCAGATTTCATTTAATAGAGTATCTTGCATTAAAAAGAGTATACTTCATTACATAGAGAAGACTTCATTACATAGAGTAGACTTCATTACATAGAGAAGACTTCATTACATAGAGTAGACTTCGGCATATAGAGTATACTTCATTACATCGGTACAAACGGGACACGAAAGAACTCTAAAAAAATTCCCAACCCCCTTGTCTAGAAACATTCGTCACACATCCCATCATCCTTCATTTCATCTTGGTACCAATAGTACCAATGATTGTAAGGAGTACAATT
This sequence comes from Iljinskaea planisiliqua, assembly GCA_900108845.1. Taxonomy (NCBI): domain Eukaryota; kingdom Viridiplantae; phylum Streptophyta; class Magnoliopsida; order Brassicales; family Brassicaceae; genus Iljinskaea; species Iljinskaea planisiliqua. Next base: position 190,443 of record FNXX01000029.1, on the reverse strand, counting down.
GCAAGGTTACAAATTGGGAAGCACGAAATTCTGAAACTCTACCTTTTTTCGGATAAGGCAGGCAGCGAAGGAGGCCAACCCCATTCATCTAGTAGGACACGGGTACTTACCGCACGGATAGATTTGCGGGTAAACCGACATAAGTAAGAGGCATCATTATAAAATACCTTGTGTAACATTGCATATGTATACATAGCAAACACAGATCCTCTATCAGCTGCCAGTTTAATCCTTTCCACCCCATCCTCAAGCCTCTCGTAGTGAAAGTAGTCTTCAGCGCCCTTCAGGAAAATCGCGTCTGGATTTCCATGTCCGTAACACGTGACCATGAACGGTGCACCACCGTACCAGTGATACGCAGTCAAACTGAATAGATTCGCGGATGCATAGACCGAGGGACGCTCTGAAACGTCTTTGAGTGTTTTGCAAGTTCTCTTCAAGTTAAAGAGATCTAGCAGAGAATTATTGGCGACGCGTTGGGTAATAAGCTCTTGAATCTCTGTTGGGAAAGAGAGCAAAGACGATTCGACCATTCTTTCGGTTGTTTGATGAAACTGTGACTATTAACGAAGAAGGCAGTAAAAATGGTAATGAAACAGGTAAAAAAACCAACGAGGAAAGAGGGCATTTATACTACACGAATCGAAACGACACATACATAGGTAAGTGGAGACTAGTTAATATAAACGAAATTATTTATTACTTAAAAAACGAAACAACACGTACGTATGGGTAAGTAGGCATAATTACAGTCGACTATCTGACATGTTAAAAGTAGACTTCATTAAAAGAGAGGACTTCATTAAAAGAGGGGACTTCATTAAAAGAGGGGACTTCATTACATAGAGGAGACTTCATTACATATAGTAGACTTCATTACATAGAGGAGACTTCATTACATAGAGGAGACTTCATTACATATAGTAGACTTCATTACATATAGTAGACTTCATTACATATAGTAGACTTCATTACATAGAGTAGACTTCATTAAAAGAGGAGACCTCATTAAAAAAAGTAGACATCATTACAAAGAGTAGACTGCATTAAAAGTCCATAAAGAAGAGTAGACATCACTGTCCGGTTTCTCTCATCACCTATAACAAACAGCAACCATGTGAACAAAAAAAATTGGGAACACACAAGAATACAACAAACCAATACAAACCCTGAAGAGTGTAACTTACACAATACGTTCGAGTATGTCCAGGTTGTCTGCAATTTGAACAACTGTAATGTTTGTGCAACTTTCTAGGTTTGGTCCCCTTCTTCGTTGCCATTTCTAGCCAAGTTTGCCACCTCGATTTCTTCTACCTCCCAGGAGCATGCTTAACAATTGGAAGAATAAGAATTGGAAAAGTTCCAGGTTCTGCAGTAGATGCGGATGCGGGAAAGATATTACCCGAGTATGTGGCAAACAAAAACTCAGTCGTATACGTAGGGCATACAAGCGTAGAAAAATAAACACGCACCTCATTTGCAGCTGCAATAGCATGTGAACATGGTATTTTTTCCACATCGAAAACACCACACACACACTTTCTAGCTTCCAGATCAACCATACAATCTCGTGTTCCACCCTTGACAAAGAAACGCCAACCGTCTATGCGTTGAACTGTCATCTTATCTACATAATGTTGGCGAATGGATAATAAATACTCAACACCGCGGCTATGAAGAGTAGTGAGACTCAAAGCATCTTCCCGCCTTTTACAATGTCACCTCGCTAACTTCTCTCAAATAAATTCAAGGAGAAACCATATGGGGAATCCTCGGGCTTGCTTAAATACAGAATTGATAGACTCTGCGATGTTACTTGTCTTTATGTTGTATCTATCTCCGGGAAAGTGAACTCGTGACCATAACCTTGGATCCGCATTCTCCAAATATGTTGCAAGGCTGGGATTTACATGTCGAAGTGCATCTATATATCGGTTATAGTCGGAAACCGTATACGCATAAGCAGCACCTTTCACCAAATACATGAGTTGCTTCCCACGAAAATGTGTGACAATGTTTTGTTGTAGATGGTAGTAGCATATTCCGCGTGTTGCCCAGGGTAGAACAGTGCTGCATACTTTAGCTATGTAGGAGTGCCTGTCAGAGACTATGACAATCGAATATTCGTCTGAAAAACAGCCGCGCAATTTTGTGAAAAAACACTCCCAAGAAGCATCGCATTCTGAGTCAACGATTCCAAAAGCCAACGGAAATATCTGAAAGTTGCCATCCTGCCCGGCCGCAACTAGCAGCCCTCCATACTTCCCAGTTAGATGAGTTCCATCAACCACAATAACTTGCCTCAAGTACCTAAAACCAGATATTGAAGACCCGAAAGATATAAACAGGTACTTGAACCGGTTCTTCTCATCATGTACAATGTCTGTGACACTTCCTGGATTTGCTTTCTCAATTTCATGCAAATAGGAAGGCAGCCTCTCATATCCATCTTCTGATGTACCCCTTACCATTTCTCGAGCATATATCAAAGCTCGGTAAGAAGTCGTATAATCCAGGTTCATCCCAAACATCGCCTTCATTGCATCTGTGATATGCTTCGGCACAATACCATCAATGATTCCAATGCGTTCTATGAATAAACGTCCAATATATTTCAGTGTGCGCCTTCTACGGATAGCTGCTCGGTCCGACACAGAACAAGTATGCGTCTTCACATACTTTGTCACCCAAAACGTGTTTGGTTCATTCTTCACAGTCGCTCTAAGCTTCCAAATGCATCCACCCACATAACATTTTGCTACAAACAAAATCTTCGTTGACTTATACACTTTGAACGCGAATTTTAACATCATGGCCGTTAAATTCAGCTCTGATATAAGCTTTTCTTAGCTAGGAAAGCTCTGCATGATAAAAATATTGTCAGACCAGGTGCCATTGGACGGTCCACCTTGAACACGACAACCCAAAACATCAGGCGAGATATGATCCTCATCCTTAACATCATCCTCATCATCATCCTCATCCTCATCTTTCACTTTCCCATATTCACTGTAATCCACATCCAACGCATCACTCTCATCTTTTAGATCCGCGTCAACACCATCCGTCGCACCACACTCATCATCATTCTCACCAGCAATACCATTAAAACCATCCGCATTATCGTCCTCCATGTCACATGCTTCCATATCTTCAACATCATCATAATGCAAATCCTCCCCACGTCCCTCCACATCAACATTCCCAGTATCCATGCTCCTTCTAGTTACACAAAGGCGCAAAACATGTTCTTTACCTAATTCGATAAAGCTCATAACTTGTCTATCACTTGTCACATACGTAGGAGGGGTATCTGTAGGAATTTGTTGAAGCATCGCATCTGGTAAAGGATAAGATAACTCCACAATATCTACATTCTTCTCCACGTGGAAATCATCTTCTACCATTTGAAGAAGCTCACTGAGTGTACAACCATTACACAAGCTGAACATTCTCCCTCCTTTGTGTTTATCCACTTCGAAATGCCAAGATTGATTTTGCATCATCCATACTCCGTAAACAACTGGTACGTGAACCACCATTCTCTGTAAGAAAGACAATCAAAACACATTAAAAAATCTAATTACAAAGAGTAGATTCTCTATGAAGTCTAATGAGTAGACTTCATATTGAAGTCTAACGAGTAGACTTCATATTGAAGTCTACTATTAGTGACCTAGTTGCAATATGAAACAAGAAAACTGATTCAGCAATGCATATATCAAATAAACATGTAAAACTCACACACAAGCAAGTAGGTAGGCTAAAACCAACACATGAACAAGAAAATCTTAAAAATTCGTTATAAACCAACGCAGAGTAGACTTCTCTATGAAGTCTACTCGTTAGACTTCATAGAGAAGTCTACTCTCCCAGGTTACTTTTGCAATTGCCAATTAACGAATGCAGACTTCTCTAGACGTCTACTCTCTAGAGAAGTCTGCATTCGTTAATTGGCAATTTGCAAAAGTAAACTTCATTTGCATTCTACTCTGAAAAATGGGTCAGTTTTGTAATTGGCCAAACTTTGACTTTCTGAGTTAGACTTCATACCAGAAGTAGACTTCTCCAAGAAGTCTACTAGGTTAGTACTGGTGTTGACCAAATTTACGATTAAATTAATAGTATACTGCGATAGCCGTCTACTTAGAAAGTAGACGGCTAGTGAAGTCTACTATTTAAATGATATTAATGATCAATTTTTTAATGTTTTCGACAACCCCAAAAGTAACCTCAGTAGACGGCACCCGCAGTCTACTATAAAAGTCAAAATCTGGTCAAATGCATTATTAACCTCCATTAAAAGTAGACTTCTCGAGTAGACTTCTCCGAAAAACCCTCCTCTTGGTCAAATGCAAAACTAACCTGGCCACTACGAGTATGACGTGTCTTATATTTTTTTCTTACCAAAGCAAAATAGTAGACTGCAAATGAAGTCTACTCGCCGAATGGTCAAATGCAAAACTAACATATGCTTTGACTAGTAGACAGCAAATGAAGTCTACTCCCGTGAAACAGATGGAAAAACCCAGAAAGTCATGTTTGAATTACCTGAATCTGGCTTTTAGCTTCGTCGACTGTCAAAAACTGTGAGGCTGACCACCACCAAAGAAACCCAGACTCTATGTATGCAAGAATCCCCTTCTATGCACATATAAAAGGGTCTGAAATTTGTAAAAAATTGAATTTACGAGTTTTAGATATGAAAATCAAGAGAAAATGGTAACAAATGAGTTGGCTAACTCAAATGGTGAGTTTAAAGAGGTTAAATTGCGGTCGTTGAGCATTAAGAGCTTCAGATCTGGTTGTTAATGGTGATTGGAAGAATTGATGTCGATGGTATTTTCGTGAATAAGTGAAGAATATGAGGTTATGTTTGTCTTTTTCATTTTCGAAATAAATCAAATATATTCATAAATAATGGCAAACTAATGACATTTTCGTGAATTATCATATCTACCAAGGTTAGAAAGGAGACAATGTGGCATTTGTTGGAGAGAGAAAAATTGAGGGTTACATTTGCAATTGACTTCAATTTATGGGTCATTTTTGCAAGCGCCCCATAGAAAAAATAATTATATCAGTTTCTTCATAAAAGTAAAATAATTTTATTGAAGGTGAAGCAAATCCAAACCAAAACAAAAATATTTTGGTTTGTGTACTTCGTTACGATTTTTCAAAACCGAACAAAAATGAAAAACCAACCCAAATACTCTTAAAATCTGATTAGTGATTTTGAGCTGATCCAACCCAACCCAACCCGTTTTACGATAAATTAGAGTTTAATCAAAAATGAAAATCGGTTCTATCTGGTTATTGTAAATTTATAAAACAGAAAACCGACCCACTTCCAAAAAATTAAAATATAACACACTTTAGTAACTTCATCTGAACCCGACCGACTGACCCGACCCGCTTTAGGGAAAATTAGTTTAATAAAAAACGAGCCAATTGATTTTATCTTGTTATTGTAAATTTGTAAAATAGAAAACTGTTATACAGTATAAAAACACTCAAGTAATTTTAACCAAACCGAATTCAATCTAATCCGACCCGTTTTGTTCCAAAACCGAGATCCATTAATGTTTTACATTAGTGTTTCATGTTCAAGAACAATGCTTAATAAACTCCTAACATTATGTTTGATCTGCCATTCAGATTTACCTGAGAATTTTCCTGAGCCTAGCTTTTTCTCCTTTGAATTTACAACAGATCTTTTATTGTTTCTCTGTTTTTAATTACATTCATTCTCTTTTAGCTTAATTCGAAACTACGATATATTTTGTGATCTTGAGTTTCTGTGGATTTGACCCCTAAATACTGCAATTGACTTTTGAATTTTGTAGAGTTGTATAGAGATTAATTTGAGCATGTCACTTATCTACCATTTAACCACAGGTATGCGGGCCACATAGGTTTTTCAGAAGGAAAAAATTAATAGCAAACGATATATGGAAATTCAACAGGCTTGAGATACCTAAAAAGCATGTAGTTGATCATTTACCTTTCATAAAGGATGATGTAAAAGAGAGAGAATATTGTGAAATAGTAGAAGATATCGAAATTGTCTTTTGTGAGAGGGCAATGAGACTGTGAAAATTTAGGTATTGTTATTGGAGATGTAGCCAAAGGTTTGTCTTCACCAGAGGATGAAATTGTTAGTCAAGGAGAAGAATCTAAAGGAGAAAGATGTCATCGTCTTTAACACTTATAATTCACAGATGCACAAACTTTGCACACCCATTAAATTAAACATAATAATATATCTACAATCCCTAATATGCGGATATATTAATCAATTTTCATTATTCTATTTTTAAATATATTATTCTTAATGGACTAAACAGATGTTCATAACCTTGCTCTAATACCACATGTAAGCTTAATTTACATGAATCTTAAGATCTTTAAACATTTTAATAAAGCACATAATAAAATCATAAGAAGGTTTATAGGCTTATCCGCATTCATTGTGCTGAGAAAATCTTTCTGAATTGATGAATTTTTGATTGGAAGATGAACAACTTAATCTCTATAAGATATGAGTTTAAGTTTCTCTCTTTGCATATAACTTTATATGTTGTGTTTTTGATATACTTTTATAATGGATTAAAAGTATGTATTTATAGGTGGAGAAAGGATCTAATTCCTCTTTAGAATTTCCTTAGGAATAATCTTCCATCAAAATAAAAATTAATTATGAATTATTCCTTTATTTTCAATTTAATTTGGTCACTAAATATATTAAAGAATAACAATATTCCAATAAAAAACTGATAACTATAAAACCACATACTAAGAAAATGAAATATTATAAATATTCCTTACAATTAAAAGGCCAAAGTAAGAACTTCTTAATGATTCATATTTCTGATGAGAAAGTAAACGAGACTGCTAACAACAGTTCTCAAGAAGTAAAGAAAACAGACGAAACCAAATCAGAGGAGAACAAAAGAGGATTTAAACTGTGTTAGAATCTAATAGCTACTTTTTTCTAGGAATATTAACTAATAGTGTGAATCGAGTATAATTTGCATTAAAAACCCTTGACTTCTTGATGAAATTGTGAAAACAGAATAACACTTATATTTGTAGACATTGGGATCAAATCTTAATTTAAAAAAGTTTTAAAAACCCAAAGCTTTATAATATCTCTAACAAGACAGCAGTGACAAATATAACTAACATTCCATAATGTAAAAACATTTACAATCATAAGAATACAATAATTAATGTATAAAACTATAAAGTACGTGGCAATTGGCATCAATTTCTGCTTGGAAGAGTCACCAAAGGGGCAATTTCTAAGCAAACGCAGTGGAGATAGAGAGCATTGTTGGACGAGCATTTGGATCAGAATTTAAGCACAAAAGTGCAATTTTTACAATTTCCAAGATCTGATCTTTGATCTCCGGCATTGGCTCCGGTAGCCGGTGGTCGGAAATTCCTTTCAACGACAGAGTATTGTCAGGAGGAGACGATGAAAGAGTTGAAACAAGATCTCCCGGATGCTCTCCTTTGATTACTTCAAGCGTTAGAACTCCGAAACTATACACATCGCATTTCTCCGTCACTTTCATTGCGTAAGCTAGTTCTGTCACATCCAATTTCATAAAATATATTAATAGTAGACATCATAATTTTTATTATCTTTATATAAAAAATGACTAAATTCAAAATTCCGATTTATAGGAGTGAGATTTAAACCAACACAAATCAAAACCGAAATAACTCTAAAAGGAAATGCAGGTAAATGTAATGACATTACGTAATAGAAAAATTAATTATATTAGTTTCTTTATTAAAATAAAATAAATTTTTATGAAGGTGAATTATAACCAAACCAAAACAAAATTATTTTAGTTTGTATACTTTGTTACAATTTTTCATAACTGAATAAAAACGAAAAACCAACCCGAATACTCTTAAAATCTGACTAGTGATTCTCACCCAAACCCGTTTTAGAGCAAATTAGAGTTAATAAAAAACGAACCAATCAATTTTATCTGGTTATTGTAAATTTATAATAAAAAAAGTCGACCCATTCTTATAAAATATAAAACACTCAATTTCACCAAAACCCGACTCAACCCGACCCGACACGACCCGTATAAGAGGAAATTAGAGCTTTTTAAATGAACCAATCGGTTTTATCTGGTTATCGTAAATCTGTAAAACAAAAAACCGTTATGATGTATAAAACACTAGTAATTTCACCTGACCCCCACTCAATCCGACCCGACCCGTTTTATTCCAAAACCGAGATCCATTAATTCTTAACGGGTTAAAAGGATGAAGTACCTGGAGCAACGTAGCCGTAGGTTCCGGCAACGGCGGACCAATTCGAAGAATCCGCCTTGAGAAGCTTCGCAGTACCAAAATCGGAGATCTTCGCTTCGTAATCATAATCAAGAAGAATGTTACCACTGCTAATATCACGGTGAACAATCGGCGGAGACCGATCATGATGCATATACGACAAAGCATGAGCCACACCTTTCACCACATTGATCCTTTTCCTCCAATCTAACCGCTTTGCTTCTTCATCGTTCGACAACACTTTCCTCAAACTCCCTCTCTCCATGTACTCGTACACAAGAAAAGTATTACGCCGATGCGAGCAGAATCCGATTAGCTTCACCACGTTCCTGTGACGGATCTCTGTAAGTGCTCTGATTTCGTTAAGGAACTCTTGTTTCACCGTAGGTTTCGAGATTTCTTCGTCTGTTGTCTCGTTTAGTTTCTTCACCGCCATTGTTAAAGCTGGAAGGTTTGCTTTGTAGACTTTGCCGTATCCTCCGGTCCCGATTAGGTACTTTGAGTCGAATTCTCCTGTAGCTTTGATGATTTCCTGGTATGTTACTTTCCCATCGAAGCTAAAGATTGATAACGTTTCTCCTGATTCTGGATCTAAAGTCTCTTCGGTTTGTGGCTTTCTCTTACGGAAACAAACGAATATTCCGGCGCAGACTGAGAGGATTATGATGGCTCCAATGATTGGGACAAGTATGTAGATGATTAGGTTTCTGTCTTTGTTTGATTCCTTCTGCCCTGAGGAGTTGATCGGACATGGCTTCAAGCCTTGTGCTGTGTTACCACATAAGTCTTTGTTGCCTTCTAATGAATCTGGAGCTGCGTTTTGAAACGCTGCGTTATCTGGAATCGGGCCTTCCAGGTTGTTGTGTGATATGTCGACGTGTGTTAGTGACAACATTTCTCTGAAGCTTGATGGAATTGGACCTGAGAGATTGTTGTGTGAGAGGTCGAGTCTCTCTAGGTTCTGTAAGGAGCTCAACTGCGATGGGATTTCTCCGTCGAGCTGATTGTGGCTGAGATCAAGAGTTTGTAACTGTGAGAGCTTTGCTAATCCCATGGGGATGTTTTGATCCAGCTCGTTTCTGCTCAAGTTCATGTAGTAAAGCCTTGGCAAGGAGTCGAGTGTCGCCGGGATTTCGAAGCTGAATCTGTTTGAGGAGAGATCAAGATACTCAAGATTGGCTAACAGTCTGAGTCCTGAAGGGATTTTTCCGGATAACTTGTTTCCATTGAGTTGGAGTTTTGACAAACGGTTGAGTTTGCTGATTGATTCTGGGAGTTCGCCGGTGATGTTGTTGGAAGATAGATCGAGCTGACTTAGCTGTGTCATGTTCCAAATCTCAGGTGGGATTGGTCCAGTGATGCTGTTGTTCATTGCGATAAACGCAACCAGCTTTGTACTTTTTTCCCACTTGGGTGAAATCTGTCCGTGGAACTTGTTGTTGCTGAGATCAATGAAGTTGAGCTTAGGGTACTCTCCGAAAGACTCATAGATATCTCCGGAAAAACTGTTTCCTTTGAGCCTTGCTCTGATCAAGCTCTTGCAGTTTGTCAAGCCTTTAGGAATTGGACCTTCGATGTGATTATTATCTAGCGTGAGATTTTCCAGCTTGCGACCTTTACAGATTGTATCAGGCAAGACACCGGTGAAGTTGTTGGTGTCGAGTTGCAGAACGCTGAGCACTGAAGAGTTGGCAATTCCTGGTGGGATTGGACCTGAGAGCTGGTTATCACGGAGGAATAGCCATTCCAAGTTGGACAACTTGCCAAATGAATTAGGAACAGGACCAGTGAGTCTGTTCTCACTTATCTCCAAATCAATCATTGTTTCCATGTCTCCTAGCTCCTCCGGAATCGAACCACTAAGCTTATTCAGGTAAAGATGAAGAATGGCTAGGCTTTTGAGGTTTCCTAATGTAGAAGGAATGGAACCGGTAAGGTTGTTTGTGTGGAGGCTAAGTGTATCTAGAGCGGTCATATCACCAATCTCAGGAGGAATTTCACCAGTGAGCCCATTTTCAAACAAGTTGAGAAGTATTACATTCTTCAACTTTCTAAAAGAGGAAGGGATCTGACCCGTTAAGTGGTTTCTATCAAGGCATAGCTCAACAAGGTTGGTTAGGTTTCCGATTTCAGGAGGAATTGGACCAGAGAGAGTATTAATATAGAGGTAAAGGTTTTCTAGTTTGGTTAGGTTTCCAAAGGAAGAAGGTATTGGTCCGGTCAAAAAATTGCCGTTCAAGGCTATTTCTTGAACCTTAGTTAACCGACCGAGTTCAGAAGGAATCGATCCGTTTAACATGTTTTCGACAAGATGGAGAGTTTCTAGGTTACTTAAATTGCCAAGCTCAGGTGGGATTTCACCAACTAACTGGTTAATGGACAAATCAAAGTAGATGAGTTTAGAGAGTTGTCCGAATTGAGGAGGGATGGTTCCAGAGAAACGGTTCATGCTGAGATCAACATAAGTGAGATTGGGGAGAGAAGAGAATGGGAAGTCTTTGAAAGTACCTTCGATACCCGTATTTGTGAGATTTAACCGTACGATGCTGTCGCGTAGGCAAGAGACACCGTACCAACTGTTACAGAGGCTTGTGTTGGGATTGACCCAAGACGACAGGTTTGAGTTACTTGTCTGGTTTGTGAATGTTGACTTCCATCTCAAAAGAGCATTTGCTTCTGAGACTGTTGCCGAAGCTGTAAGAGAAGAGCTCAAGATTGTGAAAATGATCAAAAGGATTTGAAAATCATAACCACTAGGCTTGCCTTTACAAGCCATTCTCTCTCTATCTCACTATTGATCTTGAAATGAGATGTCGGAAATTGGGGTTTTCTAGGTTTATGTGCATACCATCCAAAGATACGCGCATTATCTAAAGTGTTTGTCTTTTATAATCTGCAAAATTCATTTTGTTGACAGCTTGAGAGAACTGACCACGCGTTGTTTGTCACTTCATATTACAGGACAAATAAGTCAATTGTTTGAATTCTCTTTAAATAATACTATTTTTTATGTTCTCGACGAATTCAGTTTAACTATTGGCTATCTTATCTACTTAGTCAGATCTTGAATTTTTTTCTTTTTGTCAACAGATCTTGAATTCACAATCCTCAATTTACATATTTATACAAGGAAAGTTTGTGAAAAGCACTTGCTAACTTCTTGTTTTCATATTCTACTCATTCAATCGAGTTTAGTCATTGTTTTTCATTTATGTTAGAAATAAAAGTATGATTGTGAACATACAAAAAAGGTAAAAGATAAAGTCAATTCTTTGAAAGTTTGATTATTGAAACATTAAAAAGGACGATATGATTTGGTGGATTATATGGATAAACAAAGATGGTCAATAGTCTGTAGAAAATAATAATTTAATTCTGACGTGCTAACTTCTTGTTTTCAGATTCCACTCATTCAATCGAGTTTAGTCATTGTGTTTTTTATATATATGTAAGAGATAAAAGTATGATGTGAACACATAAAAAAAAGTACAGCATCAATACAATTAAACAAAAATATTATTATCTATTAACCTTATCATTACATAAGATTTACAAATAACTTTAATCATTTCAGTAAAAGTAATTTGGACTAATACCTAAATAGATAAAATATACGAACTACTATATATGATCATTGAGATTTTAGTTACGAAAAATAATTTATAATAATTTATCATTATTAGTTTTATTTATTGTTTTCATTTTCTCATTTTATTCTCATCTTATTTTTGTATTAATATAAATAATCACATCATTCATATAATACTAAAATATATATATATCAGAGAAAATCTCATATTTAACACATTTTCATGTTTTCTATACCAAAATAAACTAGGAAGGTAGAATGGACAAAATATTTAATTAAACAAATCAATTGACATTTTTACATCTTTTTTTTACTACAACTAACACACATGACGTTATAAACCCTAAAACCTAAGGATTTGTAAATCCAGACAAATTAGTATACAATTGACCAAAAACTAAACCTTAAATTCAAAATTTTAAATCTTAAACCCTAAACCGAAGGATTTGTGACCCAAGTTGATTAGTAGTATTATTAACATAACTATATAAACCTTAAACCTCAAATATAAACCCAAAATCGTAAGATTTTGTGAACCCAAACTGATTAGTATATAGTTGATACAAAACTAAATATTAAACCTTTTTAAATGTTTTTGGAAGGAATGGTTGATTAGTCTTTTGTTTTCTTTAATAAAACATTTTGGTTCATTTTCCCTTCTTAGTCTATTTTGGTCACAAAAACTTTAATGTGGCTATTTTCGGGTATGTCTTATATTTTATATATGTTATAAATTGAATATTCATAAATAAATACTAATGATAACAATATTGCAAGAATAAAGATATAATTATCGGCTAAAAATTATTAAATATCACTATTATTCAATCATGACACGTTAGAATTAATATTTTATAATTTTTATAATCAATGATTTTTTTGGTCAACTTTTAAAGTTTATAATGTGTTAATCAAGTTTCATAATTGAATCTCAAAACCTGAACATTCGTATTTAATTTAATAAAAAGTTAAACAATATAAACTACTAAATGTTTACAAATTTGATTATAACACACGGGATAAGATTAATGTTTTCAAACATACAAAGTATTTAAGCCACTGAAAAAGGAGTTACAAGATAAAAGTAACACATTTTGATTATAAAAACATTAAAAACAAATTTTGACTACTGCAATATGGGTTAAAAAATAAATTAACCCATTTTGATTATAAAAATGTTTATAATAAACTTAAACCAATATAAAAAGGATTAAATATATGGATTATCCTATTTGACAAATATAAATCTATATTTATATAAGAAACTAGAAATTAATTATGAAAAATATATATTTTAGATCAATGTAAAATAAATTAAACTTAAATTATATAATTTTTATGACAACTATTTTATTTAAAATAAAATATCATAAAATTATTTTAAAAAAACATCGTCCTACACTATAACGCGGATTAAAATCATAATCTGAATAAAATAAGTTTTGACTAAAATCAATACATTTTATATTTCAATTTCTACAAAGTAAAACAAGTAAATACAAAAATAAGCTAAAATGCGGTTTACTAATGGGTTAAACTTTTATAAATTATATAATACATTTTTATTACAAAAAAATTGTTAACACATCAAATTTTCCCATTTATAAATACATCTTATCCAAAAAATTTAAATATTAAAAATTAAAAAATTCAAACAAGTTAAAAATAAGTATCTTCATTTCTATTAAATTGATTTTTTTTTGAAAAATAATCATGCACTTCAGAAACGCAGGTCAAACTCTAGTAAAATATAATTAATGTTCAAGATTGCGCTAGGAGTGAATCGAGTGGTAAGTCCATACCTAACTCTTAATTGATTAATCTGAATTTAATTAGAAATTAATTGGAGATTGATTTTCTACATATTTTACGTATATATATATATATATATAATTTTATAGATTATGTTTGAAAATATCACATAGTGAAGCTTTATGACTTCTCAGATCTTGGGTTCGAGACCAAATGCTATGAGTTGACCTTTTTTTTTTTCTTTTTATAATCAGAGTGTAATGAAAAAATTGTCTTTGTCTTCTTCATATGAAAAACCTACTCTGCAACTCCTAAATCGCCCCATCTCTCTTTTCAACAAAAGTTTCATCATTTTTTTTTTTGGTTTTATCTATTATTTATTGCTAACTATGGTAGATTTATCAATTAGGTATTGGTTTGAAACATAAACTTAAAGAAATTTGTTTTTTTTTTTTTGAAAAAAAGCATCCTGATTTTTTAACCGAATAACACCAGATCCTCACCATGAAAATCGGCTGGCTTATCCGCGTTTTCAAACATGGTAACAATTAATTCTTGAGTTATTTGGAAGTTTGACTATTGAAACATTAAAAAGAAACACATGATTATATGGATAAACAAAGATGGTCAAAACTCTGTAGAAAATAGTAATTTAATTATTTTCATTTGACTGATTAAATTAATTAGTTCTTTTTTTTCCAATCATCTTGTTCAAAGTAATCCTTATTGCTATTTAGAAATACTTATAGTACTTAAACTACTATTACTATTATTTTTTCAAAAGAAGTGTCTTTTTCACTTTAATGCATTTTTAATTCTATTTCTCTTTATAAATGAAGTATTACTATATATATATATACTTACATTTTGTATCCATTAATCAGGAATGTAAATTGTAAAAATTTGTAAACACGGACGCACCTAACGACTAAAAACCAAGCATCTCATATTCCCTTCATCCAAATAAACCAAAAAGGTTTGTATTCTTATGCCATAGAAAAAGAACTAGAAATTCAGTTTTCAGTAAAGAGATATCTACGCAAAAAAGAGTTGACTTCTCTTACTGTCCCACACAAATAATGGTTTCTACAACTAACTCCCTCGATGCAATCACATGGACTATTTTTACTTTATTAAATTTTTAATAATTTATTTATTTTAGTTCACATAATTGATTATTTATTTAACCTAACGTCTGTTATAAATTCTATAGGTCTTTTTCGCTATAACTAATTAGTATTAGAGATGGACTCTCCGCGACACGCGAAGAATTTGTTAGAATTTTTTTTTGTATATATAATTTTTGGTATATATAAAGTTTAGAGTATAATCTCTATAATTTTAATAATTAAATCTAAATTGATATTCTAATCTTTTTAGATAATAACAATACATTGTATCTTATATCTAAATTTTCAGATCAAGAATTTCAATATTGCATAATTTAATAGTCTATTACCAATAGATTTATTTAGACAAAATATTATTGTTTATCATATTAAATATTACATTTCACACAAAAAACATTAACTTAGAATCTATTTATAGTAAGAATAATATCTTTTGACTTAAATCACTTATTAGTTATTATTATTTATTATTATCTATAGTAGGTGATTGTCTGAGTTACAACAGGAAAATATCTTTCTTTTTAAAAACAATTTATATATATATATATATATATATATATATATATATATATATATATATTATGTTTTTTCTTTTTTTTTATTAAATTTTAAATTATGTTGCAAATGTTTATTAATTTGTTTATCTTGTATGTTGTTAGATCTCAAAATTATATTTTTGCGTTTAATAAATTCACGTTTTTTTGTGTGTGAAGATTGTTATATCAAGCTTCATTGTCAAAATGTTATGAGTTAACAAATTTAATGTTCATTAGATAGTTATAAATTAAACAGATTTTGTTATTGCATATTTTACATATATATTACGTTTTTTTTGTTAATACTCATTTTTTTTATCTTTATTTTGAGTTTTTTTATTAATTTTTTTTAAAATTATATGTATCTCCCGTTTTCATGAATTTTGTACAATTTTCTAAATTCAGGATGATCAAAAGTTTGGAGGAGATTTGATTTGTGAATAGGAAGAATTGAATGGATAATAGGAGTAAGAAGTTGTAAAGGTTTTGTAACTCTTACAATTAAATTAAATGAGAAGTGATTAATTTTCTTTTAGGTTTTATGAGAATTAATTGTTATTTAAAGAATTTTCTTAGGTGAAAAAAAGAAAAGACACATGTCAGTTTCTCAATCACACATGTGTCAAGAAGCTGGAGAAATTTATCATTTTATTATATATTAGATTCTAAAAACACACTATTTTATAATTTATCTATAATAAAAACACTTTTAAATAGCTTAAAATACTCGATTATAATTATTCTTTATTGTTATATATATATATATATTTTTTTTTTTTTGTTTTTTTCAATAATGTATTTCTTTTGGATCATGATGTATAACTATATTTCAATTTAGAATGCCCAATAAATCATATGTATCTATCTATTATATTAAAATATGATCATTATACGGAAAAAAATCATTAGCCATGAAACCAAAAACCAGCCATCAGATAATGCAAGGCCATGATGTTTATGTTAATTATTTTATGCAGTTTATGAGTGTTTGTGTTATTCATTTTATGTTAATTATGGATGTTTATGTTAAGTTTGAAGGTTTAGTTCATTGTAAAAACCACTAAATTTAAAATATCTTAACTGTTATATTTTGAATTTATTGCAAGGAAAATCATTGAGGAGTTATACTCATGTGGACTAAACAATGTAACACAAGAAGAGTTATGTGAATTGTTTATGCTTGAAGACGATGTAGTCGACAAGATACTTGTTGAACCAACGATGCGGTATTATGAACAATATGTATGCTGACAACCCATGAAAAGGAGAGGAGGATATGGTTGGTTAAACACTAAACGTTAGATCGACTATGATGATGAATCATGCTTACATGCAGTGAGGATGCGTAAAGAAACATTCTGAACTCTCTGTCAAATGATGGAAAACGAGTATAGTTTAACAGCAACAGAACATATTAGCATCAAGGAAGGTGTTGCCAAGTTTTTTCCCATTTGTGGGCATAATGAGGTGCAACGTACTATAACATATAATTTTGGACATAACCAAGGGACAATTAATCGCAAGTTTCGTGACGTTTTGAATGGGATGGAACGATTTGCTTGTGACTAAATGAAGACTCCACCAACTCCTCAACTAGAAGAATATCCTTGAAGGCGATATGATCCTCGTTATTGGCCATTTCTTAAAGGTTTCATTGGTGCTTTATATGGAACACATGTTCCCATCATTGCACCAGCAGAAAATTGAAGAGTATTTTAAGATCGTTTTGGTGAAGCAAGCCTTAACATGGCAATTTGTGATTTAAACATACTTTTCACAAATATATGGAATGGAGCACCAGATTCAGTTCAAGATGCAAGGGTTCTTTCGATTGCACATCAAAGTAGTCAAAGATTTCCAAAACCTCCTACAGGTAAGTATTACCTCGTTGAGTCCGCTATGCCAATAAAAAGGGTTACTTAGCTCCTTATCGATAAAACCAACAAGAAGAGGTAAGGTACCATTTGGGAAAAGTTCATAATGGTCTACCCCCAAGAAATAAACATGAATTGTTTAACCGATGGCATGCATCTCTACGCTCTGTTATTAAAAGGACCTTTGGAATCTGGAAGAAAAAATAGAGGGTTATGACAGAATTACCAAGATACAACTTAGAAATACAAAAAAAAAATTGGTATTTGTGACAATGGGCCTTCACAACTTTATTCGACGTGCCAATATGGTGGATGATGATTTTGATGCCAATGCAGACGCCAAAAAAAAATGCACTTGAATAACAAGAAGAAGATGTAAATGTGACGATGAGATAGAAAAGGGAGAAACATCGAGAAGTAGAGCATATATGGCAGCTGTGTGCAATTGTATAGCAGATATGTTATGGGAAGCTGGTGGTTGACTTTTATTATTATTTTGTGTGTACTTTGTATAATATAGATTAACTATGTGTGTACTAAATTTTATTTTATTAAAAAGACAAAAATATCGCAATAATAAATATATTTAAGTTTTTATTTTACATAATTTATTACGAAATGATTATAAATTAAATGCTTTTATTTTTATCATTTTAATATATTAACTAAAATTTTGTATTCATGTTTAGAATATATATATAATATTATTGTTTTTATTATTAAACATTGAATATATTATATGCTTATAAAATAAATAAATAAACAAAATGTATTTTTATTATAAAATATTCATTTTACTACAGTATTATGAAAATTTGTGATGAGTTTCTTAATTTACTACATTGCAGATTGATTTTAGTCAAAATCCACCACACATGGATGAAGCAGAAGACATATATATATAAAAGATTGGCTAGAGGAAATAGAAGATGAAGTGGAGAATCGGGGTCCTTTTGCTAATAAAGGGAAAAAGAAAGCTGTTGGTTCTAAGAAAGAAAAGAAGAGGACAAGGTCGTTTGATTGACAACATTTTATAAAAACAAAAGCCGACAGTAACAAGTGAACATATCATTACTGTGGGAAGATTACTGTGGGAAGATAATAGGCTGCACCTCATCATCTGGCACATCCAATCTGAAGAAGCATCTTCTGTCGTACAAAGAGCATCAAGTGTGGTCAACAGCTCAGAAGAGCTCTCAACAAGTTATGAATCAACAATGTGATGGTGGTCTTCAACTGAGCAATGTATCTGAATATGTCTTTAGAGAAGCATCAAGTGAGATGTTAACTTTTGGTAAACTGCCTTTGTCATTCATAAATAGTTTGGCGTTTAGGCCTTTTTGCAATAGACTTCAGCATTATAAACCTCACTACAGGAGAACAGCAACTAGGGATATTTGAGAAATGTTTGTGAAAAGGAAAGCACTTATAAAGAAAGTGTTGATGTCAATAAGCATAGATTTTCCCTGACTACATACATTTGGGTAGCTCCCACGGCTGTTTGTAGTTACATGATAATAACTGTACACTTCTTTGACTGCAATTGAAAGTTAAAGAAGCTGATTGTCGGATTTAAGAATGTGAGTAATCACAAAGGGTCTACTATATCTGATGCGCTTAAAGAGTGTTTAGAGGAATGGGATATAAAGAAGATCTTTTGCATCACAGTAGACAATTCTGCAATGAGGAGGTTTAACAAAGGATTGAAGCTAGTGGAAGTTGATTCATTGGTACTGAATGGAGAGTATATACATTTGAGATCTTAAGTGCTACTCACATTTTTAATATAATCGTGAAGGATGAACTGCATAATGTTGATAAACATATTGCTGCTATTCAGAATGGTGTCCAATTTGTGAGGTATTCTACACCAAGACTGAAACCTTTACAGTGTCATGTTGAGACAACAAAGATGATAAGAGGCAGCCTACCTTTGGATTGCAAAACCAGATGGAACTCAACCTACCAAATGTTGAATAGAGCTATGGACTTAAGGCTTCCATTTGAGAAGATGGAGGCTGGGAAAGTTATATCATGACTACTTTCAAGAAATAGTTGATGAGAAGAAAATGATAAGACCACTTGTCAAAGAAGATTGGGAGGCAGTAAACAGGTTACTTACCTTCTTTGCCATCTTCTACAATTCTACTCTTGTCCTATCTGCTTCTAATTCAGTTTGTTCTTACAAGTGTTACAATGAATTTGTAACCATCGAAAGGAATCTGGTCTTATTAAATCTAGATCATGACAAAGAGTTGAGAAAGAAAGCAGAAGCAAGCTATTATGATGTATAAGTCAGCTAAGTATTGGAATCCGTTTTAGTGAACTCACTGAGATGAATAGGATGTTAATTGTAGCTAGTGTGTTTGATCCGAGAAACGAGATGAAGTTTGCTCAGCTTTGTTTTGAGAAGTTGTATGGAAAAGGTAGTACACAAGCCACTAGCATGTATAATTCAATTACAAACATTTTGAAAAGGTTGTTTGAAGAGTATTAATCGAGATGTAGTAGTTATGCAAACAGATCTTTACGTGATGCGTCTGTTCTTCTCAGTCACATGGCAATGTCTCATCATCTCAAATTTCTCAGAACATAACTCACAAATCAGGTAGAATAGACTTGGCTAGTTGTGTATGCTATGAAAGAAATGTATTCGGTTTACAAAGAGACGGTAGAAGAATCTGGATTTCATAAATCTACTACTGAGTTAGAGTTATTTATGGCAGAGAATGTGGAAAATCTACAATTTTTTTTTTTCAGCTTCTGAGTATGATGTTCTCTAAGGTGGAAGGCTAAAATCCCAAAATAGTCGGTTCTATCACAAGTGGCTAAGGATGTACTTGCAATGCAAGGATCATCGGTTGCATCTGAGTTCGCATTTAACACCAGTGGTCGCATCTTGGATCAGTCTAGGAGTTGCTTGACACACTATGCCATTGAAGTATTATATGTTTAGAGCAATGGTTGAAGTCAGAGATTCATATGGATAATAAAGGAACCACAACAATCCAACAACTATTTGATGAGATTGAAGACCAACATGATCTCGAAAGAGGTATGCATTAGTCTCTTTTTGTTCTTGTTTTCAAGTTTTTAAATTAACACATACTAACATTCCTATTATCGTTGTTTTTGGAGTTTGGAGAAATCAGCTTAGAAGGAGCATGAAAGTGTGGTAATGACTAATGACTTACACTGGTAATGAGTATTTTCTTTGTTTGTAAAACTTGTATTATGTAACTAAATTTGGATTTGGTTAGGGATTTGGTTACAAAGATTTGAAAGGTTTCCATATCAACCTCTGTGGCCAACCGAATCTCACAAGTGCGCAGGGCCATCATCAACTGACACAAAACTCAGCAGCTGAACAACAAAATAAACATTGAGCTAAATAGGCAAGCACTCGAGATGGCCATGACAAACCCAGTCAACAATGAGAACCTCATAAACGAAACCACTGCAAAACTTAAGGAGGCATACCAAAAAAAGGAAAAATTCTAGAAACAGTGCAGTCGCCTCCTTTGGTTGAGCCTTGGTGACAAGAACACCAGCTACTTCCATGCTGTAGCTAGAGGCAGGAAAGCTTTAAATCGATTCTCGGTGCTAAAAAATGCAGATGGAATTGCTTTTTATGAGGAGAGCCAAATAGCGGAGGTCATTACAGATTATTTTCAGTCCATGTTCACTGCGACACATTCGAGCAAGGAGGAATTGTCCATAAAGCTTTACATCCAAGAGTTTCTGAGGAAATAAACTTGGCACTTATTGCAGATCCGACTGCAGAAGAAATAGGAGAAGCAGTGTTCTCTATTCATGCAGACAAGGCTCCAGGGCCGAATGGCTTTTCAGCCAGTTTCTATCAGTCTAACTGGAGTTCCGTAGGACCTGAAATAGTAAAATAAATAAATTCATTCTTCTCATCCGGGATTCTTCCGAGATCCATCAACGAAACACACGTACGTTTAATACCCAAGGTGCACGGGCCGAAGAAAGTGGCAGATTATATACCTATTGCCTTATGCAATGTCTAGTACAAAATAATCTCCAAATTGCTCACTAGAAGGCTGTAACAGGTTTTAACGCACCTAATTTACGAGACTCAATCTGCTTTCGTCCCGGGTCGAGCGATTCAGGATAATGTGCTAATCACTCATGAAGTCCTACACTACCTGAAGAATTCAGAACCGGTGAAACACTGTTTTATGGCCATAGAAATCGATATGAGCAAGGCCTATGATCGTCTTGAGTGAGAGTTTATTCGATTGGTCTTAGAGAGGTTGGGCTTCCATAGGTGTTGGACTAATTGGATTCTACAATGCATTAGTATTGTCTCCTATACATTCCTAATCAACGACTCTCCCAGGGGATTAGTTCGGCCAGAAAGAGGGATTAGGCAAGGAGACCCTCTCTCGCCTTTTATTTTTATACTATCCAGCAAGGTCCTGTCTGGTTTATGCAATAATGCACAAAGGAAAGGAAGCTTAAAGGGGATCAAAGTGGCTCGGAACTGTCCCCACACTAATCATCTCCTATCCGCTGATGATACTATATTTTTATGCAAGACAAATAGGAGAAATAGGAGAGCACTACAAGAAATACTCACTGAGTATGAAACAGCTGTGGGACAGTGCATCAATAAGGACAAGTCAATCATTACCTTCTCCAAGAAATCACCACTACCTCTTCAAGACACAGTAAAAGCTTTTCTCATTATTAGCAAAGAACGGGGGATTGTAAAGTATCTAGGTTTACCTGAGCAATTTGGGAGAAGTGATATAAGACTCGGTGGTGAGTTTATATCTGCGTGACAAGGTGGAACCAAATAGGTTGAATGATACTTCCTGCTGGAGATTGGTCGGTGGTGAAGGGTGAGTCGATCTGACACGATGGTGGTCGCTTCTCTCGTGTGGGATCTTGAAGATGGAATGATAGTGGAATGAAACACGACACAGAGGTGATGACAACTCCTTTGATATGGTGCAAGCTCTTGTCTCATATGAATCTCTCACACAAACAAGAACAATGAGAATCACTCTCGGAAACTTAGAAGAAAGTGCGATATTTTATTGATATGGGGTTCAAATGTGGCTACAAAGCTGCTGTGGTACTTTATTAAATAGTCCATCAGCTTGAACCTTCTAGGATTCGACGCAAAGGAAAAAACAACAAGTTAGACTCGAAACAACATGGTGTTTAAAAGAAAGAAAAGCAAAACTATGAAGCGTCAAGTATGTGTTCGCGGACTAAAAATAAGAAAAACAAGTTGAAGCTAGTTGGTGCGTGCACTGGTTCCTCCTGCAAGGATAGTATAGCAATTATAAACATTACCTGGCTGAATGGTCGTTTGGAATGGTGCATGAGCCTCCTTGAGGACGTGAGCTTTGGTGTGGCCGTTGTCCTGTTCTTGATGCTCTCCATTTAGGTCCTTGGCTTCCACTTCTCGGTTCAAGTTGATCTGGCTGAAATCCTCAGCTAAGTCCTTGATGGTCGTGTCAGTAGGAAGCCTCCGAGTGCACCATACTCGACCCCTTCGCCACCTGCTCGTCCATTTGTAATTTGGGGATGACCCATCTCTTGGTGAAGGTCAGTTAGTCGATGAATGTCCAGGCTACCATCAAATGGTCGGTAGTGGTGGTCGGTCGATTCCTTGGTGGCCATGGTTGGCGGGAGTTCTCTGGATGGCCTAGTCTTGTCCTATTCATAGTCTGCTCGTCCATTTGGAATTTGGCCACAATCCATCTCTTCGTATGGGTCAGTTGGTCGAGGGAATTCTTCTGGCCCTTTTTTTTGGTCGCATGGGCCCGGTCTGCCCTTCTGAGTTGCTCTCCGGCCCTACCGAGTTCTTGTACGGCCCAGCTAAGTTCCTGTGGTTCCAATGAGCTGATATAATTATGTATGACCGCGTTAGAATCTCTTCCTCAGTTGGTTGGACTTGGAACGAGTCAGGGGTCCTTCTTGGACTGTTGGTGGATGAGGGCCCGGTTCGATGTCCTCATCACCCTCCCCTTTCAAGAGGTTTTGGCCTTAAAACCGAATCTCCTGCATCATAATAAGATAAGTCAGAAACGTTTAAATTGTGTGATATATTAAACTCACCAGGAAGGTCTAGATGGTAGGTGTTGTCGTTGATTTTGGCTAGGACTTTGAATGGTCCATCTCCTCTTGGTGCTAGTTTTGACGCCCTTTTGGTTGGAAACCTCTCCTGCCTCATTTGTTGCCGCCTTCCTTTGTCAGCATTCCTCTTATACTCCTCGGTTTTCTTCTCTATGTTAGCCTTGGCCGTCTCATGTAACTTCTTGATGAGTTCACTTCGCTTGTTCCCATCATGGCTAACCTGTTCAGCTTGAGGAATAGGAACTAGGTCTATTGGCGATAGGGGGTTAGTGCCATAAAAAATCTCAAATAGTGAGAACTTAGTGATCAATGAATGGAATGCAATCAAGCCAAGTGTTCATATTCTTTCTAAGAGTAACTCTAAGTAAAGTGGATAATGTACGGTTTATCACTTCGGTCTGGCCATCCGTTTGGGGGTGACAAGTTGTGGAGAAAATGAGTTTAGTCCCTAACTTCCTCTACAAGGTCCTCTAGAAATGGCTCAAGAACTTAGTGTCTCGATCCGAGACAATTTTCCTTCAAATCCCATGCAGACGTACAACCTCCTTAAAAAACAAATTCGCAATTTGGATCGCATCATTAGACTTCTCACATGGAATGAAGTGGTCATCTTTGAAAATCGGTCCACCACAACAAAGATAGAGTCCTTGTGTCTGATCTTTGGTAACCCTAAGACAAAATCCATAGAAATATCCTCCTTTGGAGCGTTAGGAATACACAATGGTATATAAACACCATGTGATTGTGACCTGGATTTGGCTTTGTGACATTGGACACATTGTGTGCAAATCCGCTCCACGTCCTTCTTGAGATGGGGCAAATAGAAATGGTCGACCACTATGGCTAGTGTCTTGTCCACTCCGAAATGTCCCATAAGTCCTCCGCTGTGTGCCTCACTAAGTATTAGCTCATGCATAGATCCCTGCGGAATGCACAAGTGTTTATTCCTAAACAAAAAGCCATCATGTAAGTAAAAGGCAGAGTAATTCCCTTTGCCGTTTTCCTAGTAGCATTCTCCAAGTCCAGGGTCATCTTTGTAGAGCTCCTTGATATGCTCGAACCCCAAGACCTTGGCTTCCATGGTTGCAATGAGGGTATGGCGTCTTTACAAAGCGTCGGCAACCACGTTTTCCTTCCCTTTCTTGTACTTGATCACATAGGGGAAGGTTTCTACATACTCCAGCCACTTGGTGTGTCAAGCCACTTGGTGTCTCCTCTTGAGGGTAGTCTGGCCCCTAAGGTGCTTCAGGGTCTCATAATCCGTGTGTATGATGAACTCCTTGGAGAGGAGATAGTGTTGCCACGTCTCTAAGGCCCGAACCAATGCATAGAGTTCCTTGTCGTAGGTAGGGTAGTTCAGTGTCGCCCCACTTAGCTTCTCACTGAAGAAAGCCACTGGTCTATTCCTTTGGTGAAGTACAGCTCCAATGCCCAAGCCTGAGGCATCACACTCTACTTCGAACATCTCATCAAAGTCCGGCAATGCTAAAACTGGTGCTTGAGTCAAGCGATCCTTGAGGGTTTAAAAGGCAGTATCTTGAGCTGATCCCCATGAGAATGGAACATTCTTCTTGATCATGGCTGTGAGTGGTGCGGCTATAGTGCTGAAGTCGCGAACAAACCTCCGGTAGAAGCTCGCTAGACCGTGAAAACTTTGCACATGGCCTATGGCCGTGGGTGTGGGCCAGTCCTGAGTTGGCTTGATCTTCTCTTCATCAACTTGGAGTCCTTGTTTGCATACTACAAAACCTATGAAAACCAACTGATCAGTACAAAAGATGCACTTCTTTAGGTTGGCATAAAGACCTTCATTCCGAAGTGTTTTCAAAACAAGTTCTAAATGGCCTAGGTGATCAGCAAGGCTACGACTATAGATCATGATGTCATCAAAATAGACAACTACGAATTGGCTTATAAAGGACCTTAGAACCTGGTTCATAAGGCACATGAAGGTACTAGGGGCGTTGGTGAGGCCAAAGGGCATCACGAGTCACTCGTACAACCCTTGCTTGGTTTTGAAGGCAGTCTTCCACTAATCCCCTTCACGCATCCTGACTTGGTAGTATCCACTCTTAAGGTCTATCTTGGAGAACACGGTAAATCCACAGAGTTCGTCTAGCATGTCATCCAACCGAGGAATAGGATGTCAGTATTTGTTGGTGATGTTGTTGATTGCTTGGCAATCCACACACATCCTCCAAGTACCATCCTTCTTTGGGACCAGAAGTACAGGCACCGCATAAGGGCTAAGACTCTCTCGGATGTATCTTTTGTCCATGAGGTCTCACACTTGCCTCTCCAATTCCTTGTTCTCTTGTGGGTTCATCCGGTACGCGGGCTCGTTTGGCAAGGCCCGCTCCGGTACGAGATCTATCTGGTTCTCTATCCCACGGAGGGGTGGTAATCCAACTGGTATGTCTTCGGGAATAATGTCTTGGAACTTTTTCAATACAGCACTCACTTCGGTTGGCAGTTCCAACTCTTCTATTCCAGTCATTAAACATTCTTTGTAAACCATTAGTAATATAGTGCCCTTGGTACTCATAACACGGTTTAAACCTCCAGTGGTGATGTAGAGACTAGGTTTACTTACCTGGACCTCTTGGTTCGCCTTCTTTTGGAGCTCATGTACTTCGGATGGGCTCAATGGGGCGAGGTTGAATTTACGGTCCTCGTGGGTGAATGAGTAATAGTTGGTCTGACCGTCATGGATTGTGGAACGGTCGAATTGCCAAGGCCTTCCTAGCAATAGGTGTCTGACTTGCATGGGCATCAAGTCACACAGAACTTGGTCTCTGTACTTGCCAACGCTAAATGGGATGGTCACTTGTTCGGTGACTTTAAGTTCTGTCGTGTTGTTAAGCCATTACAGCTTGTATGGCCTCGGGTGATTGTTCTTTTCAAGGCCTAACCTGTCCACTATGTACTTGCTAGAAACATTAGCACAAAAACCTCCATCTATCACAAGGTTACATACCTTGTCTAATATGGTGCATAGCGTGTGGAACAAGTTTTCTCGTTGCGCCTTCTCTTCGGGGTGGACTAGCACACTCAACACTCGTCTTGTGACTAGCAGCTCCCCTACGTCTGGATACTCAACATCCTCCTCAGATCCTCCTCCAGTCTCCTACTCTTCATCTTGGGATTCATTGCGGTAATGATCATCACTCTTCGGTTCAGGTAGTCTCAGGCATAATGTCCCCTGCCTTGACACTTAAAGTACAAAACGTCACGGTTCTAGCTGGATTAGGGTTAGGAAACTTACCTGGTTTGGTACGGATGGTCTTGGTCATGTCGCTGGTCTTGTCCTTGGACCGTGGTTTGGTGTCGATGGACTTCCCTTTGTCCATGGGTCGACTGCTGCCTGAGGTCCATGGTTGGTTTTCTCAGTTGCGATTAGAGTAGGAGGTCTTCCGTTTGATCTGCTGCTATACTTGGACCGCTAGATGAAGAAGCTCGTGTAGGTTATGGTACTGAGCTCGTTCCACCTTACGGGAAATTTTGTTGTGCAACCCATCCACAAACTGTGCCATCAGGGCTTCTTCGGACTCCTCTAGCTCCAGCTAGTTCATTAGCTTCTCGAACTCTTCGAAGTACTCATCAACCGATCTGGTTCCCTGTGACAACTTACAAAATCACTTTTGTAAGTCCCTATGATAATGTTCTGGCACATACCTTAGCGTTAGGAGGTATTTCATGTCGCTCCATCGGGTGATGGGGTCGAACCGTTGCCTCCTCCTCTTAGCTAATGTACTGTCGCACCAAGCCAAAGCGTTCTCGGTGAGTTGGGCAGCTCCTACGGAAACTTATTTGCCTTTATTGTATCCATAGTATTCAAAGATATACTCTAACCGTCTCTCCCAGTCCAGGTACACTTCCGGGTTGGCCTTACCTGCAAAAGTAGGAGGGGTCAGTTTAATCTCATGGTTTCTTTCTCTAAGGCCTACCTCTCTTTCTCGGTTTCCTCGGAGGGGATCTTAGCGCCTAGGCTGTCTGTTGTATCACCAGTCCAGTGGGTCTTCCTCGAGCTCGGGCATGTCCTCGTCCGTTTTTTCCTCGTTGTCATCTCCATGCCTCACATGGACATGGCGTAAAAGCTCCCTCCTTGGCTGTTGTTCCAACCACTCTAAACGAGCACCGAGTTGTTGGCCTAGGGTTCACATTTCGTCCTTAAAGGTGGCCAACATCTGAGCCATGGGATCGGCAGGGTTGCCTCCAAGATCTCCCATTGTCCTCTCTTCCTCTGCTTACTTGTCTTGCACTCACAAAGACAATAACATGTCAAAATACCACGCATCTAGAGTTTAAGCAAGAAAAGAAATATGACTAGTCTTTACTTTTTTTTTTTGAAAAGAAAATATGCAACTATAATGCACTTAACTAAACCTAGGGTGAATGGCAAACAAGGTCGGCGGCTATGAATGCAGCAGGTACTTGGTGCAAAGAGATCCTAGCCTAACAAATGCAACAAGTTATGCAAATGATCTAACAACCAACCGATCAAAGCAACATAATTTTTATGTATATATATACATTTTTTTTATAATAGCAATGAACTAGCAATCAAAACTAAGCAACACTAAAGTATTAAACGAGATGAGAAGATAGGAAAGCCAAAGGTAGAACCTTTGGCTCTGATACCAAAATGATATAAGACTCGGTGGTGAGTTTATATCTGTGTGACAAGGTGGAACCAAACAGGTTGAATGACACTTCCTGCTTGAGATTGGTCGGTGGTGAAGGGTGGGTCGATCTGACACGATGGCGGTCACTTCTCTCGTGTGGGATCTTGAAGATGGAACGATGATGGAATGAAATACGACACAAAGGTGATGACAAGTCCTTTGATACGGTGCAAGTTCTTGTCTCGTATGAATCTCTCACACAAGCAAGAACAATGAGAATCACTATTGGACACTTAGAAGAAAGTGCGATATTTTATTGATATGAGGTTCAAAGGTGGCTACAAAGCTGCTGTGGGACTTTATTAAATAGTCCATCAGCTTGAACCTTCTAGGGTTCAACACAAAGGAAAAAACAACAAGTTAGACTCGAAACAACAGGAAGTTTAAAAGAAATAAAAGCAAAACTACGGAGCGTCCAACATGGAGCTCATTAAACCAAATAAGGAAAGTATGAGTTCGCGGACTAAAAATAAAGAAAACAAGTTGAAGCTAGTTGGTGCGTGCACTGGTTCCTCCTGCAAGGATAGTATAGCAATTATAAACCTTACCTGGCCGAATGGTCGTTTGGAATGGTGCATGAGCCTCTTTGAGGACGTGAGCTTTGGTGTGGGCATTGTCCTGTTATTGATGCTCTCCATTTAGGCTCTTATCTTCCACTTCTCGGTTCAAATTGATCTGGCTGAAATCCTCAGCTAAGTCCTTGATGGTCTTGGTCGGTAGGAAGCCTCCGAGTGTACAATACTCGACCTCTTCGCCACCTGCTCGTCCATTTGTAATTTCGGGTGGCTTTATTACCTAGAGTCAAAATTGGAGCAATGAACTGGAATGCCGACATTTGGAAACTCCAAACCTCCCTGGAGCTCCAGATGTTTCTCTGGAAGGAAGCTCAAGGAGCATTGCCAGTTGGTGATCGCCTCGCCTTCAGGATTCCAAAGGCGGATCCAAACTGCAGGTTTTGTGGCGAGAGAGAAACCATTCATCACATGCTATTCAACTGTAATTTTGCAAAACAGGTCTGGAAGGATTCACCTTTGGTGTCTGATCACTCGCACCTGCCAGTATCCAGCTTCACGTCGGGCTGGAAAGTCTGCAGATTGACCCCGAGTCTCCCCCTAAAAGGTTTCACGATAGGTCCTCTGGCGGCTTGGATCTGTTGGACCATCTGGCTGGCAAGAAATAACTGGATTTTCAATGATCAACATGCTTCCACTTCAGCAACAATACTTAAAGCAGTTACTTTATGGAGAGAGTGAATGTTAGCCCAAGTTCCCAAGCTACAGAAGACACCTGCTACTCCACCAACCCGTCAAGAGGGGAGAGCTCCTGATGCGACCATTTGCCAAACAGATGCCGCCTGGAAGGCAGGTTGTAAAGCTGCGGGACTGGGTTGGGTTTTCTTTAACCATGCTACAGGACGTCAATCATCACATTCAAAATCAGTTGCCCCAGTTAAGTCATCTCAAATGGCAGAGGGGTTAGCGATTCTCATAGCACTGGAGGATGCAAAATCAAAAGAGATAAAGAATAATTACCATTGAATCTGATTCCCAACAAGTAATCAAAGCAATCCCTAAGCAGGAATGCTTTTTCGATTTGCATGGAATCCTGTTGGATATCGAGTCTGTTTCTCTCTGGTTCGACAATATTTCTTTTTCTTATATTCCTAAGCCATTGAACTGTGTGGCAGACAGGATTGCCAGACGGGCCCTTGAGCATTATGTAATGGGCCGAATAATTATTTAAGCTTAATGAAGTTTGTCGCGTTGAACGAAAAATAAAAAAAATGTAACTAAATTAAGTTTTAATTCTCTCTTATTTTTTGGTTAATGACTTGAAAAACTGCATGTATTAACATTTTCTGATTCGGGTAGTCTCATGTTATTTCAGGTATAAATACCTTAAGTTTCTTAAGAACCACAATATTATGGGTAATATACGGATCATCACTCTCTCTACCCGGACCAATTCAGAACCAATAGAAACCAAACCGGAACCGAACCAAAAAAATTTAAGTATCTAGTGGATCAAAAACCTTTAGACCCAAAATACTTGAAACCGATTGGTTTCTACCCAGAATCAAACCGAATACCCGAATGGTCAGGGCTATCACGAGTCCTAATCACCAAAAATAATCCTAATCAGATTTAATTCACATTTAACCTCTTAAATACATGTCACATTTTTTTAATTAATGAAATTAAAATAAATCAGTCCTATTTATTTTAGCGTGTTCTCAAATAATATACAAGATTTTTTTTAGCTATAATATTCAAATCTTAAAAAAAAAGTTAAAGTGATTATATATATATATATATTTAGATTCTAAATGAATTGACTTTTAAAATATTTGTAATTATAATTTTCAATTTATTTTAATTTTTTAAATATCTATCAATAATAGTAAACGCTTTAAAAAACTTTTAATTTTTAGAGATCCAATGTGGCACTTAATTGTAACAACATTTATTATGATTATTAATAAAAGCTAACAACTTCTATTATTCGTAAACTCTGCAATTGCGAAAAAAATAAGGGAATTCTAAAAAATAGCACACTTTGATGTTTATGTCAAAAAAATATTGGTGAAAGTGACAAAATAACATTCATTAACGAGAAAAACTATTATCCTTATTTTTAATTAATATAAACTCTCATTTCTCATTAAACATAAAGTCTCATTTCTCATTAAACATAAAGTCTCATTTCTCATTAAACATAAAGTCTCATTTCTCATTAAACTTGAACTCTCATTTTTTCTCAATCCCGTAAATCTTAAACCCTAAACTCTAAATCCTAATCCTAAAACCCAAAATCTAAATCTTAATTAATGATTTGTGAACCAAAACTCATTAGCGTAATATATATATTAGATGATTATTCTAATTGAATTTTGTTTTGGTTTAAGAGTATAACTAGATTACAACCCGCAATGAGTGTGGGATAAATTTATAATATAAATTTTATATATTAAATATACAATTAAAAAATATTGATTGAATTCAAAAACGTCAAAAATTTAAATTAAAACTAAATTTTTCCCGTAATTTTTATGGTGTTTGTATTTTTAAACTATAAATTTAGTAAATTTAAGTTAATGTAAAACTATAACTATAAATTAAATTTTACTAATCTAATATATATAAATATCTAATCAATTCTTGCATCAAATCTAAAATCTAATATTTTGGATTATGTTTGAAATTTTGGGAATATTAAAAAGATATCTTGTGATTTAAAAAGGGGACAATTACATCAATACACTTTGTTTGATACACTTTTTTAGAAATACACTCATGGAGATGACATTTTTAGTTTTGCACTTTACTTTGATGTCTAATGACTAAACTAACCTTGCTAATGACAGTCGTCTTCTTCTTCTTCAGCAATCTCTCCGATCTCCTCCAATTCTCCAGCCGGAAAAGTAATGTCTCAGTCTATCCAATTCACTCTCCACCTCTTTGAATCACGATTCCACGTCCCCTCACTTTCTTCTGCCAATTCACGCCTCATTCAGAAGCCACCTCATCTCTGTCTGCTTCGCCGAATCTCAACTCCTCCTTCTGCTCATCCTCCTCGGTAATTCACTCTCCTATCTCTGTATCGGCACCGGTGGTTTCGACGAATACGGCGGGGACAGAAGTCGACACCATGACGGAAGTTCAAGGAGGACTGATTAAAAGAAAGAGGAAAAGCTGGGGAGAGTTAGAAAAGAAGGGAATGTAGAGGAAGAAGAAGAAGATACTTCTGCGGAACACAAGGAGGAAAAAACTGATGCAACGGGGGACTAAACTTCAAACGTACAAGAGGTAATCGTTCAAAATTTTATAAATTTTTTTATAAAAAATACATCAATAGGTTATTTTTGTTGCTTCTAATAAATTGTTACTTTGAAAAAGTAGAAGTAATACAGAGGTTAATCTGTTTACATTTTGATGTTGTTCTGAAAGCTGTTTGCTAATATGTACTATTTGTGCCAAGTTAATGATAAATGACCTTGCATGTAATTCAAGATTTATCGAGACTCAGCTTTAGATTTGATCCAATGATCTGGCTGTAATGGTTATAGAGAAGTAAGATGTTGAAGAATTGTTGCAATTTAAATAAATTACTATTTCGATCGTTTTGGACTATGGTATGATGGCAAGCTCTTCGTATCTACCAAGTTTTGTACTATGGTATAGTTTTATAAGATACCTTTTATAATGGAGCCCAAGCTCGCCAGTTTCATAACTATATTTTGTTTATATACTACTTATAAAGTTTTGTTATAAACTTTTATAAACAAATTTTATAAAGTTTTATAAACCTCATTATTAACCTTTATAAAAATTATAAGCTAATCTGTATGTGATTATAATCCTGATTATAAATCATTATAAACCAATTTTATAAACCCGTTTATAAAGTCTTATTAAAAATAGTTTATTCGGTAAGCTGACATATTATAGACCCGTTATAAAACATAGGATCCCATTTATAATTAAATTTGTAAGGTTTTATAAAGATTATATGTTTATAAAATATGCTAGTAAAATAAAAGTGTTACACATTGGGCCCGAGCTGAGACAAATTGGGCCTTCTAATTTCTGATCTGAATAAGGTTTTTTATAAAACATTTTCTATAAAAACAAAAAGCACACACACACGCCCACGAACAAACCCTAAAAAAAATCCTGGAATCCCCCTTTTCTCTGATCTCGATCCTTCCAAGAAAAAATCGATTCTACCAAAAAACAGCTGCAGATACCGGGAATAAGCCCTTATATTAGTGTCTCCGGAAAACATGGATAACGAGAGTACATCGCATCCAGAAATTGATATATCTCAGGTTAGATCTACTTTTGTACGTCTCAAAAATCCTCAAACTTTTAGGAATATTTGAATCGGTCGCTTCATTTATTTTGTTAGTTTCTCTGTATGATCCTAAAATCTGATTCAAAAACCTTTATCTTCTTATGTACAAAATTTTTATAAACCATTATAAAAAATGGGTGTATAAATCCTTATAAAAACATTTCTCTAAATTTATAGGAAAGTAGCGATGAGTTTTGTACAATTTTGAGATTGCCTGAAAGAATGTATGAAGCTGACAAAGAACCTGACATACCAGTAAGCGTAATTCAGCATTCAAATCTGAGTTATGTTGAGAATGTAGCAAAAATCCTAGGACCTGAGGAGTTTACAGTAATAGAGAATTCTTGCATAGGATGGATTGTGAAGCTGGCACGAAGAAACACCATGCAGTTCTCTGGGAGGCTGTTCCATTTCTTAATGCAAAGAAGAATACTCACAAGAGGAGAAAATCTTTGTTTTGTTTTTTCAAACCAACCTATGCGATTTTCTCTGCGTGAATTCTTCCTGACAATTGGGTTGAGATGTGAAGAAATAACATAAAGAGACTAGCCGCATTTTGGGAAAGAGAAGAAACCGTATGGGTGGATGCTTTCTAAAGGTAAAATATACACCGTTAGAATCTTGTATGACTTGTTATTAGAGGAAGGTCATAAGAAATCAAAGCTTGAATGAGTCTTTCTAGGACTAGCAATAATCATAGAGGCTGTGATAATTGGGGAGCATCCAAGTTTCTTAATCCCAAAATCTAGATTGTGGGATTATTGGAACTTGGATAGGTTTACTGGAGTGATGTGGGGTAGAATAGGATTCAAAATTCTATCAGAGAGTGTTAGAAGACTCAGTACAAAAATGTGGAAGGAGGAGCACTATTATGAAGTCAAGGGGGTTGTACTAGCTCTAAATTTGTGAGCCTTGTCTTCAGTTCCAGAGCTTGGTAGAGCTTTTGGGAAGCAGTGCCATATGTCCTCAACTACAGATCCTTATTGTCTACATTGACAATCCACTAGAGTCCCCAGAATTGCCGAGATTTTAGAGGTGGAGAAATTCGAAAATGTAAGTGTGTTTAGTTTTATAAACCTTTATAAATGTGATAAAAGTATAGACGTACAATCATGTTATTTTTTTCTTTTTGCAGGTGGTTGTCTACACAGAGATAGGAAATGAAGATGAATCCAAAATTTGGTTCAACCCATGAATTCTCAAGATTTGGATTTTAAGACCGTAATTCATCTGGTGCAAAATGGATACAGAATGAAGAAAATATACTAGGTGAAGGGAAATCTTGATATATTTTCTGCATCAGAGGAGATTTCTCGTAGAAGAAAAGATATTCCCTCACCTACCTCTCAGGATGAAAAAGTTGATAAGCTACTAAACATGGTGAAAGACTTGTTTATGCGTTTGGTTGTAATCGAGGATATATTAGAAGTTGACCTCAACAAAGAAAAGGAGGAAGTAAAACGAATCAACCCATTTTCAAAAGCACTACTTAATTTTTTTTGAGACCGTGATTTATTGTTAATATTATTCTATCCTTCTTCATACGTAAGGGAAGAACGTGATGATTCTTCAAGAGGGCACGATTATGGAAATGATTGTAGCAGGGAAGGATCCTCAGATGGTAATCATTCAGAAAATGATTAAAACACACAAAATACTGGTGTGGATTCCGAAGCAAATACAGGGAAGCTTATAGGAGAGGAGGGTACACCTATAGTTGGAGAAAATGAGAGTACTCAGAAGCTATATGATGATGAAGATACCGAGAAGATTGGGGGAGATGAAGATACAGAAAAGATTGGGGAAGATAATGATACAGAAGTTCTTGATGCCACTGACCCAAGTAGTAGTGTGCAAGACGCAGGGGATGCAGAGATTGGAGTTCTTGTTGCCACTGACCTAGGTGGTAGCGTGAAAGAAGCAGGGATTGGAGTTTTTGATGCCACTGATCCAGGTGGTAGCGTGAAAGAAGCAGAGATTGGAGTGAAACAAAAATCGCAGGTAAAAATTAGTTTATAAACGCTTTATAATATTTGAGTAAATAACTTCAAATGAAGTGACTTATTAAATATGTAAGTTACATCTCTTACTTGAAGTTACTATACTCCAACATTCAATCTTCTTTTACAAGAAAGCTGCCACAACATCTTAATTGAAGAGGATGCACAAGATCAAAAAAGTAGAAAAAGAACAAATGAGAAGGTAATTTATAAAAGCTTTATAAAAAATGATATTAATAGATATTTACAAAATACCTAACAGAACCTAATCAGAATTGTTTGCTTTTGAATATAAGAATCGTGTTGATGATGTTGCTGTTAAATCCGATTTTCAACCTCTGGTGAAAAAGAAGAAAAAATATGCACAACAAGGGGATGAGGTTAATGACATTTGGTTTCTAGTATGTTGTTTGATAAAGCTTTATAAAACGTTTATATAAAAGAGGTTGGGTTGTGTTGAATAGGTCAATGAAGAAGCTGAACCTTCAATTAAGAATAAAAGGGATGATGTTATTACTCTGAGAAGAAGTGATAGAGGATAAATACCATCAATACATACACAGCCGTCTTTCACTGGAGCAAGAAAGAAACATCCAATCATTCATCCTTTTGAACTAGTGGATAAGATCCGAATGCAAAACCTAACTGAATGGAGAAAATCAAAGAAAAGAAAGTAAGTTGAATCTATAAAGTATTTCTAAAAAAGAAAATGAATATATAACTATCAGTTTTGATGCAGGGTTATTAAACTTCAAGACATAACCGTGAGTACAGTGGTTTGCAAACCTAGAGACTCCATGCAAAAAGCTTTCAGAAACGGTAAAGATTATAATTTTGTTTTTAATTTGCTTACAAAATACAAACTGAGAAAACAGTTTTTGTTAGCGTATTAAGCTGATTAAAATTAGGGTCTCTAAACTGGAAAATACTAATCTTATATTTTCTACATGCTTTATTGTTATTTTTGTTACAGAATATTGAAGCAGGTTTGGAGTTGCTGAGAATGAGAAAGGAAAGAAATCCAGATTTGTTCCTTAACAAGAGTGCTTCTATACTTAGTGTAACATTCCTGGACGAAATTGACCAATTGTTTGACGAGTTCATTGAAAAAAGGTTGGGATCCACTTTGGTGATTTTGAAACGTACTACATCAAGAAGGGGATCGACTATCTCTATGAAGTTTTTCAGGTTGAAGGAGATTGTTGCTGGATTGGAGTTGAAATAAACTTGGAGAAAAGGAAGATAACAGCAATGAACTGTGCAGCAGTTAAATACTCAGATGAAGTGCTTAAAAGATATGTAAATGCATATGCCAAGGTGGTTCCTTACATTATACGACATATCTTCAAAGATGACAACATGGATACAAGTGAGTTCTGTATAAATGTTGACTCCGAAAGTTTCCCGCATGTAACTTTTATAGAACTCCCTATATGTCTTCAACTTTATAAATGATTTTCAATATTCTTAAAGATTTTCTTATGTTTTCTTATAAACCTAATTTTCTTGATGATGTTTTATAAACCCTTATAACAATTTATTAACTTCTTAATTTTTTTTTTTTTTTTGCGTACCAGGCATCTAAAATAGAAGACACTGGAATTTATGCATTGAAACTGATAGAGTGTCAGGGCATGCACATTAGAGACTTCAGCAAACTTACTGAAGAAAAACTACCAAATATAAGAAAGAAATTAGTTGTAGATATCTTCACAAAGTTGCAGTGACTCTCATGTCTTACTGGTTTCACTCCCCCGAGGAGATAAAGTCTAATCGTTTTATTTTGTATCACGTTGGAGTTTATAAAAAAATTATTAATATTTGTGAATGATATAGTCTTTTATAAGGCTTTATAAAATATCAGGAAAAACATATAAATTTATAAAGTCCTTATAAAATGTTCTAACAAAAACTATGACCAGTACAATTGAATTTTATGAAAAATCATAAGGAATATTAGGAAATGAAAATAAATTTTACATAAGGTTTTGTAAATTTTATAATTGGGCCGACAAATATGGTGCATACAATAAAAACATTGTAACATTCTTTTTTTATTATCTTTTCGATTTCTCCTCCATCGTTGTCATCTATGCCCCTTCTTCTCAGACAACGCTGAAGCTCATAAATTCACTTTTTAAAATCATAGATTCACTTGTATTTCAGATTAGATTTTCTCGATTCCTTATCTCCCCACTTGTCAGGTAAAAGATATTCTTTATCAGGTAAGAAGATGAGTGATAGTTATGATCCGATATTGTTGTCTAATAGATTGTTTATTCCGGAAAGGAATCAGGAGGCTTAGATAGGATTAATAAGAACTGCAACTTGAAGTTTTTCAATAAAGTAGAAGAGATTTTAGGAGATGATTTTGAAAGAATTAAAGGATCGTTTTTGGGTTCTATTATTAAGATGTCAAGAAATCAGAAGAATATGTACTTCTCCAGGAATTTGATTCATCAGCTTCTGAAAAGAAGAATATTGGCCACATGCAAAGGATTGTGGTTTTCTTTTGGAGAACAACCAATGCGGTTTTCTCTAAGAGAATTATACCTCACAACTAATCTTCCTTGTATAGTTGAAGGAGAGGCGAGTCAAAACTTGAAGAAACAGAAGAAGAACAAGAAGAAAAAGGATCAATGGATGACAAAGGGACAAACTTTGAGAAGTTTGATTACACTTCTGGAAGAGAGAGGACAAGGTATGAGTTCAAATCAAAGGATTAGAATAGGCTCTACAAGTCTAGTGGAAGGAATATTGATAGCTAACAATCTGGTTAACCAAATATGGTGGAAAATCTTTTGAGAGCTCAGGATTATGAAGAGTTTTGTAGTTTGCCTTGGGGAAATATTGCATTTGACTCGTTGGTGGACAGTGTGAAAAGTCTTAGTGTTGAGATGTTGAAACGGGAACAATATCGTGTGTCTGGTTTTGTTTATGCCATTCAGCTTTGGGCTCTGTCTTCTATTTCATAAATTAGGAGCAATTTATGGAAGACAAAGATGAATCAACAGAGTTCCCATCACCAACAGAAAGTGAAGTCAAGTTGATTGCAGATGATGAACAGGTATTGCTTCCTTTCTTCATATGTGTTTATAACAATTTATAAAGGTTACTTTTATAAACCTTTGTACATGAATTGTATAACCCATTATAAACTGGTAGAAAAAACTACTTCATATGTCTTTTTTAAATTGGTAGGTTGATGTTAAATGTGTCATTGGAGATCCAGCTATGCACTCCAATTTGGTTGAGGATATCAATCCTGCATTTGAACAGCTCATGGACTTTCTGAAACAAGATTATCGTATGAAGAGAAGAGATTGGCTAAAAGGAAATGTGGATATTATGGCTATTGTAGTAGATATTAAGAAAATGGGTACTGTTCCTGAAGATTTCCGAACTGAGGATGAGAAGTTAGGTTACCTTACTAACCGCGTGATAGACTTGTAACAAAAAGTAAAATACTTGGAAAATTTGCTTAATCAACAATCCTAAGAGGTAAGTTATTTTATAAAGTCTTTATAAAACGTTTTGTTAAATATAAAGTCTAAAAAGTGTGTTTGTAAGCTTTTAGCCATTCAGAGATCAAGAAGGCAAAGATAACCAAAAAATACCAGTGGGTGACAATGTAGGAGAAGAAGAAGGAAACCAGGAAATACCAGTGGCTGACAATGCAGCAGAACAAGAAGCAAACGAAGAAATACTAGTGGCAGGAGAACAAAATGGATTTGAAGAATCTGGAGTTCTTGTTTCTTACCTAAACCGGCAGAAGAAGCGAAAAAAAAAAAAAAGACTAAGATATGTTTACCTATGAAATTTGTAATCCTTTATAAAATTATTAAAAAATTAGTTAAACCGCCAGAAGAAGCATCTTAAGTGCTCTATTTTATAAACCATTATAAACTTATAGATATTTATAACAAAATATGAAAACTCTATCTATGTTATTTTAATTAACTTTCAATTCATATTTCAAAAACATTATGTGGTTACTGAAGAAACAGAAACCACAGAAGCTGGAGAAAACTCACCTCATGTCACCGCATATGACCCATTTGCTTCTTTGGAATCCACTAAAATCGAGAGTTTATTTCATTTCCTATTAGATGTTGAGTATGTCATCTTTCTTTATTTAAAAATATCTCGTTATTACTTGTGCTTAATCATTGGCAAATCTTATATAAATATATTGAATAATTATGCAGGGAGGAACCAGATGTAACAAAGCAATCTAGTGCAGATTTCTACAACGTCTTAACAACTTCTAGGGAGGCATGACCTAATAATTCATATGGGTGGTTGAATAATATGGTTAATACTATTTTTGTTTTAATGTGAATTTAAATGGTAAGCATATAGAATTTGGGTTAGGTAGTGTCTCCGTTAGAACAACAACAGAAATTTGTTTGATGCTTTGTTTTAATACTTGCGAACATGGTCTATATTAAACAAATTATAAACCCTTATAAAACGAAGTTATAAACCCTTATAAATATTAATCTAAATGGTTTTTTTTTTCTTTTTTTTTTCTTGCAGCATATGTAGTGTGCAATGCAAATGTTTTATCAGCGGTCTCAACGTAATCCATCTCCATACCATTCTCAAAGGATTGTGTTCCTTAATCAGTGGTTTGTAAGCAGGCTAGTAGGAGATTTCTCACACTTCATTGCTAAAAATGGACTGTTACAGATTACTACAAAGGAGTCTTCAACGGTACGAATCCTTCTGATGCAACAACACACAAGAGGTGGCTTTATGGTGTAGATCATCTCTATGCATGTCATTTTATAAATGGTAATCATTGGGTATCTCTGGATATTAACTTAAATAATGAGACAGTTCATGTTTACGACAGCATTTTGACGTTGGTGGATGATGATAAAGAAATAAAGAAAGAATGTCGGCCATTTGCGAAGATGATTCCTGCTATTTTGAATGAAATGGTCCCTACTTCAGTTTGGAAGAAGAGTAACAAGCAGTTTGCTGTCCGAAGACTGAAATCTATACCACAAAACGATACATCTGGGGACTGTGGTGTGTACACTATAAAGTTCATCGAATGTCTTACAATCGGTTGTAGTTTTAAAGGGCTGAATGATAGTAACATTCCCCACCTCCGATGGAAACTAGCGTCAGAGATTTTTGACGAGGTTGGACAGCCCAGATATCAATGGTACTGAGTAAAGAAATTAGTTATTGACTGTCTACTCTTGATTGTATAAACGTTTATAAATATTTTGTACCATATTGTTTTATATAAAAGGCTGTGCTGATATAATAATCTAAGTTTGAAAAGCAAGAGGATAATGTGTTGAAAGACCATTTTATAAGATATTTATAACATTGTATAAGATCAAAAGACAAAAACGAAAGTGATTGTTTATAAAGTTGTATAACATTTTATATGATCTTTATAACATTGTATAAGATCCTTATAAACGTTTATAAGATCCTTATAAATTTTTAAATGTGTTGAAAGAACATTGGCAATGGATGGTGCAGGATCAAAGACAAAAACGAAAAATGATGTTTTATAAAGCTTTATAACATTTTAGAAGATACTTATAACATTGTATAAGATCATTATAAATGTTTATAAGATCCTTATAAATTTTCCAGCCAACTAAGCAATTGGTCCTAAGAAAAAAACTCTTAGAAGTTTTTTTTATTAAGTTTGTGATAGTAAATTCACTGTTTAATTTTATTGCTTTATTAAAATAGATCAAAAACGAAAGTGATGTTTTATAAAATTTTATAAAGAAATATATAAAATTTTATAAGATCTTTTATAAAAAGACTTAAATAGATCTGTTGGGTTTGCGATAAATTAAATTTTAATTAAAAAGATTTTCCCATTTTATAAACAGGCTTTGAAGGTTCTTTTGAATTGGGCCGAAAACAAAATAGGTCTAAACTTTATTAATGTAGGTTTTTACTATTGAATATCATTTTTTAAAAAAAAATTTACCATCAGCCGTCGACTTCCTCTTCTCTCTACTCCGTCTCCGTCTCCTTCTCTATCGAAATCCTTCTCCTTCCTTGTCGAACATCGAAACACTTCTATTTCTCTGTAACGTCCAATTTCTTCTCCTTCTCTGTCGAACGGGTTCCCTTCTCTTTCTCTGTCGGAAAACGGCATATGTCAGGTTAAATCACAAAACTATTAGATTTTTTGCCATTGATCGCCTAATTTCTTTTGTTACTTTCTCTGTATGATTCTAAAATCCAGTGGCTGAGAATGCAGGAGAACAAGAAGGATTGGAAGAGTCTGGAGTCCTCATTTCTTACTTAAACCGCAAAACAAAAAACGAAAAAGAAAGACTAAGGTTTGTTTTCCAATTTCAAATTTATAAAGATTTATAAAAAATTTATAATAATGTGAGAATCTCATGCATATTTAGGAAGTGGCAGAAGAACAAAACACAGAGCATGAACTGAACATGCCTTGGGAACATGATGACATAAGAGATCAGAGAGAGAATGATGGAGAAGATGGGGGAGAAGAAAATGCAGAGGAAGAAACTGAGGCAGTAGGGGGTGAATCTTCAAAACATCAAGATGTAATCGTTCCCACAGATGCTAATGAATCTTAGTCACCAGGGGGCGAAGCTTCAAACGCTCAAAAGGTAATCGTTCCCACAGATGCTAGTGAACCTGAGTCAACAGGGGGCGAAGCTTCAAAACCTCAAGAGGTAATCGTTCCACAGATGTTCGTGAACTTGAGTCAGCAGGGGTTGCAGCTTCAAACATTCAAGAGCTAATCGTTCCCACAAATGCTCATGAACCTTAGTCAGTAGGTGGCGAAACTTCAAACCCTCAAGAGGTAATCGTTCCTACAGATGCTGATGAACTTGAGTCAGTAGGTGGTGAAACTTCAAAACCTAAAGAGGTAATCGATTATTGTTTTTTATAAAGGTTTATAAAAACGTACCTCTATAGGAAAACA
Organism: Iljinskaea planisiliqua; assembly: GCA_900108845.1. NCBI lineage: Eukaryota > Viridiplantae > Streptophyta > Magnoliopsida > Brassicales > Brassicaceae > Iljinskaea > Iljinskaea planisiliqua. The sequence goes on along the minus strand of FNXX01000029.1, from coordinate 148,641 downwards.
AAAAACAGAGCATGAAACTGAAAATGTTATGCATATTTAGGAAGTAGCAGGAGAAGAACAAAACACAAAGCATGAACTGAACATGCCTCGTGAACATGATGAGATAAGAGATAATAGAGAGAATGATGAAGAAGTTGGGGGTTAGAAAAGAAGGAAATGCAGTGGAGGAAGAAGAATGTGCTTTTGCGGAAGAAAAGGAGGAAGGAACTGAGGCAGCGGTGGGGGAAACTTAAAAACATCAACATGTAAGCATTAAATATTTTATAATAGGTTTATAAAAAAACATCGATAGGTTATTTTTGTTGTTTCTAATAGATGGCTCTTTTGAAAAAGCAGAAGAAATACATGGGGAAAGACTCTGTCGATATTGTTGTTGGAAACGTTTTGGAAGAATTAGCAAAAACAAAGGAAATCGGATCTCCACTTACATATGAAGATGTGAAAAGGAAATTGCAAGAAACTGGACACCACCCGATCTAGAGTCCTTTTCAACCATACGTTGAAGCTAGAAAAATTAGCTTGGATCACTCGAAGGAAGCAACTAAACAAAAGTAAATTGTACTTCACAAAAAGAAAAAATAAATATGAATGTTTTCAGATATTTATATCAAAGTTTATTTTTGATGTAGGCTGTTTAAAGATGGTTTGGGCAATGAGGTGAATACACAGTGGTTCACTCAACTAGAGACACCCGAAAATAGTATGACGAAAAAGATAAATATTAAAATTTATAAAGCTTTATAAAAATTGTATGAAATTTATGATCTTGCAATGATAAAATATTTTTGATGGAAATTTACTCTTGTTTGTTTTAATAACATCAAATGGAAACAGCGATACAGTTGCTCTAAGTGAGAAGAAAAAATAGTCTCAATCTCTTCCCAAACAAAATAGCTGCAGTTTATGGTGAATATTTTATAATCACTCTCAAAGAATGCATCAAGAAATGGCAAAATGGTCAGAATTGTGATTTTGATAACAAGATTCAAGCCTACATCACGGGGAAGTTACACAAAGGTTGCAAACACAAAAAAGAAATGGATCTCCGATATTGACATCATCTATGCACCTTTGCTGGTGAATGCAAAACAATGGGTTGTTTTTTTTTTTGACTTGAAAGGGAGGTCGGTTAGTAAATGGAACAACACTGCCGGAAACACTAACTACCAAGATATGGCTTTGCCTTATGAAAAGATAATTTCAGTCCTGCTGAAAAAATTCATTAAAGGAGTGAAGGACATCTCAGACTTCAAAAGAAAATCGGCACCACCGTATATCCCAAAGGTAAAAATGATTATAAAATTTGTTTGGTAATGAATAACTTTTAATTGCGCATCTGTTGTATATCAGGTAACAGATGGTGAAACCTGCGTAGAAATCGGGTTGTACACACTGAAGATGATAGAGTGTCATGCTAACAGGATGAAAGACATGACCAAACTTTGTGATGAAAACATAAAACCTTGAGGATTAAGTTGGCTGTGGATATTTTTTCTGAACTAAATAAGGAAGTTGAGGCCAAAACAAGAAAGATAAAAGTTTCTATGTTAGCTGGTGAGACTAAGAAGTCGAAGGTAACTCAAGAGTAAAAATGATTCCTTTTGAGTTGTTTTAACAAAACTTTTCGTTTGTCTTGGTATTACTCTTTTCAATTGTATAATTTGGTTGACTATTATTCTGTTTAGGAAATTTATAAACCTTTTTAATCTATTTATAAAAGCATTATAAAAAAACCAAATTGTTCATCATAAAAAATGCCTAAAAATGGTCTAACTTGATCATTAGAAAAAACGTGACGGTTAATTTTCTATCAACTCCCATCGTTTTCTTTCACCACAACTCCATCATTTCCGTAACAAAGAGAAGTGGAACGATCAGTTAACATGGTAAAAGCATTTATAAACCTTTTATAAAATCCGTTTATAAATCCTTATAAAAACTAATTGTTCGTCATAAAATTGAGTTTTATAAGTTGTTTATAAAAATGAAATGTATAAAACATTATAAAGTCAATCTTATAGCCAAATTTATAAGTCTTTATAAAACCAATTTATAAAGACAAGGAAAAGTTCAATACTCTAAAAAGCTTTTATAAAAATAGTACCAAAATGTATAAAAAACATCTTTAAAAAATGTATCATATAGGCGCTACACAACTACTCTGGTTGTGTCATGTTCGCCCACACCTGCTGCATTTGTATAGTTTGGATCGATATTTTCCGTGCTCCAAGAAACTAGGAATCCTGTTTTTCTTTCTGCTGCCACTGGGAATGTGAGTAGATGGAGGACGGCAAATAAAATAAGCTATATGGGGTGGAATATTCCAATATGCTTTGTCACCAACATGATATATACTCTCAGAATATGCTAGCGTCCATCTAAAAAAAAAGAATTTATATGATTAGATAAAAAGCAAAGAAAAGACTAATAAAATTTATAAAGCCTTATAAACCAAGTATAATACCTTTCGTTAGAAAAAAAACTCATCAACGTAATCGTTTACATGATGACCCCCAGCTTTTGCTGCAGCAATAGTGTGAGAGCAGGGAAACCTCTCAATATCAAACTCAAAGTATGAACAATGACTAGATTCCAAATTCACTACATGTTCTCTTAAATCTCCCTTAACATCAAACTCAAATTGGTTGATCTTGGAACCCTGAAACCACCTTGATTTAAGGTCGTATAAATCTCTCATCTTTAACCCCACTTCCACTATGATAAGGTAAGGATGACACAGTCCCTTATTCACGTCGTTCAGTGAACCATCTAGTCAGAATCAATCGGATAGTATCAAAAAGACAAACTATAGGGTACTCACGACTTAACTTCAACATAGAATTGATTGATTTAGCAACGTTGCTTGTCATGATGTTGAACCGATTTGCAGGAGAGTAAGCACGTGACCACTTAATAATATCAACTTCTAGAAGATACTTTGCAACCCCAGGATCAGATTCCTTGATCTCATTGAACAAATAATCGAAATCCTGTTTTGTGTAGGAATAAGCTGCCGCTACAAACAATGGAATAACCGTTGTATTCTTGAAACGGGATTGAATGTTCTTCTCAAAATGGAAAACAACGATTCCATGATGAGCAAGAGGATAATGTTTTAAAAGACCATTGGCAATGGATGGTGCACGATCAGAGACAAAAACCATATCTTTATCATCAGGAATGATGGTTTTCAGACACGTCAAAAACCAGCTCCAAGAAACATCATTCTCAGAATCCACTACAACAAAAGCAATGAGGTACAAATTATAATTATCATCTTGGGCAGTGGCAGCAAGTAAAGTCCCTTTAAACTTAGATTTCAGATGAGCACCATCAATACAAATAACCTTCCTCATCAGCCTAAAACCTCTAATTGATGGACCAGATGACAGGAATGCATACTTGAATTTTCCTTCCTTCACTTCAATAAAAGTTACAGAACCAGGATTCTTTTCCTTTAGCATGTAAAACCAACTTGGCAAGATATTAAAACTGTCATTAGGAGTTCCTCTGGCAAGATCTTGTGCATGTTCTTGACTCCTCCAAGCTTTTGCATATGAAATCACAACACCATGATCTTTCCTAGCTTTCTCCATTATCTGTTTTGGTCTCAGCCCAATCTTTCCGCCTTCGTAATGATTACTAATTATGCTACCCAAATCTTTGCAGTAGCTTGCCGATGGTTTACATTTCTTAATGAGGTGTCACAAGTATGGTCAGCAACATACTGCCGCACAACAAAACTCTGAGTGTCCGCAACACTAGTTGCACGAAATCTCCAACTACACCTTTCGTCAACACATCGAATAACATATCGTAGTGAGTCTAAATACACTGTATAAAACTCAAAACTTTCTCTCATAGCAAACATTCACAACTTTGCACTCATGTCCTTTTTGTTTTTGAAAAACTTTCCACAATACAACCTACCATCATCAACATCAGCATTTGTAGAAATTGAACTTTCTAAAATCATCTTTTTACCAGGTCTACTAGAAAACAATGACACCTTTGACGTCTCTGGTCCTCTCTAAAACATCAAGAATATTTATAAAATCCTTATAAAATAGCTAACAGTAACTAAATATTTATAACTCCTTATAAAAAACGATTTTGTATGAAATTTGATTAGTACCTCATTACCAATAAGACAAGGATCAAAAGCAGTAAAACTCTCCTCAACTTGAACATCTGTTGATCTCTACAAAAAAGAAAAGAAGAAATCAGAACAGCGTAGATTAGTTTGAATCTTAACTTTTTAATAGATAACTAAAAAAAAAAATTTCAGTTAACAATGTTAATAAGTACTGACTTGCCGACAAGAATTAGATTTAAAGGACAAGGAAGATTACTATCACTAACATGCATGCACATGTTGTGTGCTAGAGACATTATTAACTCTCTGGATCTTGTTTGGTTCAATCATTGTGAATGTGTTGGTTAGTGATTTTGATTTTTATAACCCCTTATAAAATCAAATTGTTGTACCACATTGCCAAGAAGATCTGAATCAGGAGTGCTAGAGACTTCATCAAGGATCTTATTTTCAATCATTGAAACCGTGTGTGTTAGTTTCTGTAATATAAAACATAAAGCTTAATAAAACTATAAGGCCCTTATAAAAAAAAAAAGTTTCAGCTAAGAGTTGTTGACAAATACCTCATTACTAACACTTGGATCAACTTCGTCGATAATGTGGATCTTGTTTCTTTCAAACATTGATCTTTGTTTAGCACAAAAAACATGATACTTATAAAAAAAAATATACCTTATAAAAACCTAATTAAACCTTATAAAATTTGATAAGTACTTCAAGTTCAGTAACAGATACGCATAATTTAATGCATCCGCTCTCTCTAAATTTATTAATAAATGATGTCCCCTGATGATCATTCCTTAGAGTCACTGGGGGAAGTTCCTTTGGACCTAAAACTACACTCCCCAATTCCTTCTAGCTCAGCTTCACTGCATATTTGGTGTAGTCTATATCAAATTCTTCAAAAACAGCACTGACCAAGTCCCTACAGCCAATGCGTTCATCGTTTGGGCTAAATGATGAACCTCTATTATCATCCATTACAAAATCTCAATTCACATTTTGTAAGATCAAATTCTCACAAATTGAGTAAATTTCAATCATGACCGGAGGAATGAGATTCGGGAAGAAGGAGAAAGAGAAAGAAATCAAAGTTAGAATGACATCGGTTTTATCACCGGAGGAGAAGGAGAAGGAAGAGAGAGAGAAAGAACTTTCGAATGAGAGGAGAACAAGAAGCAAGAGAGATCAAGAGAAAAATTAGGTTTGTATCATTAAGGGTAAATGAGTAAATTCACCAACATTAAATAAAGGTAAATTTGTAAAAAATTGAATAAGAGTTATTTTTGAAAATGTGTATATCAAATGTGTTATTTCAAACAAATTATGTTTTAAAAAATAGTTTGCAATTTGATTTCAGTTTAATTTTGATTTAAATTTTAATCATAATTGTGATATATCATTTGATTAAACTATTCTTAATGAATATTTGAAAAAATCATTAAACGATATTGACATTTTTAATCATATAACACATGATTAAAATTTTTTCTATAATGTTTCATGTTTTAATATTATATATTGTCTTTAAATATTTTAATAAATAATATTTTTTTACTCTATATTTTTTTATGTAAACACTAAAATGTGCTATGTCAGAATACTTTTAACAAAATATTAATGAACCTTTTTTGGGTTCATGCATGGGTAGAGCAGTTTGGTGGCTCTTTTAATAGTAGTTGTTAGAGATAAATTAGGCTGACAAGCACTTTTCACTAGATAATTACGGCACGTCTTATATTTGGCACATTTTAAGCTGGTTAGATGTCAAAATTAGCTGTGTATTACACTTAACCAAAGTCTTAACATATTTTGTTTAACTTCCTTGTTCTTTCCACCTTATCTCTTTAATAAAAATCGTACTTTCGACGGTTCATATCTTCATCTCCACCCCTCGCTAAAATCGGTATGAATCCGAATTTTCGATTTGATGTCACACTGTGACTCTTTGTTTCTAATCTTTTTCCCCTCTTACTTTCTCTGGGTCGTGATTTATATTCCAACAAATTCATTTGATCACAACTTAGAGAAAAAAAACATTAGGACGGTTACCAAAAAAAAAAAGATAAATATATAAATTATATTCCAATTAAATTCCACCGATCTGTGAATTTCCGATCAAAAAAATATATCGTTCAGAATATTGATTCTTGCCTAATCTTACCTTTTTCATCTGAAGATTGTTTATCCAATCTACAATCTTAACAAATTTACAGAAAAATGTCGAAGATTGGGCAGAGAGGGATTCACTACTTGCAGAGACTCAATTCCGCATCGTTCACGACCGTGTCTGCTTCTTCGATCGAGAAAGGGCAGAATCGTGTAATCGACGCCTCGTTAACTCTCATTCGTGAAAGGGCAAAACTCAAAGTATTACATACTGTTTTTCATGTTTAATGTTTTTTTATCTTTCTGTTTCATATATATGAAAAAATAAATTTGGGCCATTGTGTATGTTCTTGTTGTTGTTGTTGTTGTGTAGGGAGAGTTAGTTCGTCTCTTAGGTGGAGCTAAAGCTTCAACATCTCTTCTTGGTGTACCACTTGGTCACAACTCTTCTTTCCTTCAAGGTCCTGCCTTTGCTCCTCCAAGAATTAGAGAAGCTATTTGGTGTGGTAGCACAAACTCCGCCACTGAAGAAGGTACCACAATACAAACTTGTGTTTGGAGTGTTGAAAGCTTTCGTGTTTCGTGTTTCGTGTAGATTCTTGATTCTGAACATGGCTTGTGGAGGTATTTCTCGCATCTGATGTTGTAAGAGTGTTAACTATGAAGTGTTTTGTTGTAAGAATATCAAAATATTCTCTTTTTCTTTGTTACGATTTTTGTTACAAACTTGTGTTTGGAGTGTTGGAAACTTTCATGTTTTGTATAGATTCTAGATTCTGAAAATGGCTTTTGGAGTTGTTTCTTGCATTTGATGTTGTAAGAGTGTTAACTATGAGGTGTTTTGTTGTAAGATTACCAAAATATTCTCTGTTTCTTCGTTACGATTTTCGTTTCAAACTTGTGTTTGCGTTGTTGGAAGCTTTCATGTTTAGTGTAGATCTAGATTCTGACCATGGCTTGTGGAGGTGTTTCTTGGGTTTTATGTTGTAAGAGTGTTAACTATCAAAATATTGTGTAATGTAGCCAAATCAATTCTTTTAAATTTCTCTACATGCACCATGGTATACCAGAAATCAGGATGTTACAGAGGTGTTTGTTATGAATCAGATCACGAGTTGTCTGTGGTATATATGTTTATGGTTAAGGTTAAATTGTTGAATATATATTGCAGGGAAGGAGCTTAAGGATCCACGGGTTCTAACTGATGTTGGGGATGTTCCAGTACAAGAGATTAGAGATTGTGGGGTTGATGATGATAGACTGATGAATGTAATTAGTGAATCTGTGAAGCTTGTAATGGAAGAGGTAAGCTGTTTGACCATTAGCTCTATTGATATACCAGTGTGAAGGTGAGTGAAGCTAAAAGTCCAAAAAGATTGAGATTTGGTTTGCTGTGTTAGGAACCACTGCGTCCTCTGGTCTTAGGTGGAGACCATTCCATATCATATCCCGTTATTAGAGCGGTTTCTGAGAAGCTTGGAGGACCTGTGGACATTCTTCATATTGATGCACATCCTGATATATATGACTGTTTCGAAGGAAACAAGTACTCTCATGCATCTTCCTTTGCTCGTATCATGGAGGGTGGCTATGCTCGACGTCTTTTACAGGTAAGTCCAGTGTCTTTGTTGTATGTACATCACAATATCTAGGAAAGATGATCCTAAGGAGAACCCACACTTTATTCTAGGTTGGGATCAGATCGATAAACAAGGAAGGACGGGAACAGGGCAAGAGATTTGGAGTAGAACAGTATGAGATGCGAACCTTCTCGAGAGATCGCCAAGTTTTGGAAAATCTGGTATCTCAATCTTTCCCTAAATTTAGACAGGAGTTTGGTTTGGTTGTGAGATAAAGTTCGAGTTTACCTTTAGTTTGAGGAACAATTTGGTATATTTTAAGTTAATATATTGAATGGGTTTGTACAGAAACTAGGGGAAGGAGTGAAGGGCGTGTACATCTCCATCGATGTTGACTGTCTCGATCCAGCGTTTGCACCAGGAGTGTCACACATCGAACCAGGAGGTCTCTCGTTCCGAGATGTCCTTAACATTTTACATAACCTTCAGGGAGACGTGGTCGGGGCTGATGTTGTGGAGTTCAACCCGCAGCGTGATACTGTTGACGGCATGACAGCAATGGTCGCGGCTAAGCTTGTTAGAGAACTAGCCGCAAAAATCTCAAAGTGAATCAGAATGGTACTCTGTTGTTTCTCGTTTGTAATATTTTTTCTTAGGTTCTGTTAAACACGCAATAAGAGTATGGTCCCGTACTCATAGAGATGAATAAGAATGCTTATTACACTATTGCACGAGAAGCTTTAAATGGAAAACTAAATCCTTTCCTCAATGTCTAACATCTATTGTCATGTAGCTTCTCAGATCTTATTATATAAAGTTCCATATTTCAAAGTTAGCAATTGTCTATCAACAAATTATGACCTATATAATTTTATATCAAGTTGCATTTAATTATCCAAAATTATATTCTATAAACTTCAATAAAAAAATTTATATAAGCAATTAAGAATATTTGAAAGTGACTTAGATTATCTGTATATTCTGTTGAAGATAAATTTCAATCCATTAAATTATGTTTAATCTATACTATTAAAATATGAAACATTATAGAAAAAACATTTTGTACCGTGTTATATTACGATTTTTGTCATTGATCCTATTTGATATTTTAAGAGTCTCATTAAGGGCAAAATTGTCATTTTCAAATGTGAACAAATATGCAAGATATTAAAAAATACAAGTGATATCCTAAAACAAATCTATCAATAAAGTTACATAATTTCAAAAACCAAATATATATTCTTAAATTTAATTTTCATAATCTAAATACTAACCATATAGACGATCAAAATCTTTCAATAAAGATATTCTCTTGATTTTAAATTTTAAAATATGCAATAAATCTAAAAATCTTAACAAAAAAATTGTAACTACAATTAATACTTTTAAACACGTCTTAAATAATTATCAAAAAAAATATATATATATTTTCTTAATATTTTCGATTATGAATTTTTTCAAAAAATTGTAATTAAAATTAATTAACAAAATTATCAATTAATATTAATATATTGTAATAAATTAATGATTTAATTTTGATATTCTAAATTTATAAATATAAATTATTAAAAGACTATAAAATATATAATTAACAAATCCCGTCCTTAGAACGGGCCATAATCTAGTAAATAGTTATTTTGAAAACCATATTTCAAGGTTAGCAATTGTCCATCAACAAATTATGATCTGTATAATTTTATATCAAGATTTGCATTTAGTTATCCAAAAACTATATTTTATAATTTCAATTAGAAAATCTTTAAAGTTTCAATTGGTGACTTATTTAATGAAAAAAAATGGCAAAAAGTGTGATGTTTCTTAAGATTTACACCATTTAGGAGGAAGTGAATTTTAAAATTTATACATGTTTTTTCCTCATCATTCGTTTAAATTAACTTTTGTAAAGAAAATATAGAACAAACTTTTTCCTCTTCAAAATTGAAGATGAATAATGAGGAAAAATATTAAAATTCAGTTTTGATATTTAAATAATTTAAAATTATTCTAATAGTATTACACGTTTTATTAAAATTATATATAAAAATATCATTTCAGTTTTATTTAATTAATTAATTTTTAAATATAAATTCATCTTATAGTCACCAGTTACTCTAAAAAAAATATTCAGAGAAAATTTAATTTTCACTCCTCAAAATTCATTTATTTATTTCCTCTCTTTTCATTTATTCATAGTTTGTTTATTATATTGTTATTTATCATGGTCACCAATTGAAGTCTAATATTATGTAAGAAGTCAATTTCCTACGAGTTTCCTACGTGTTGCACTCATGTTAATTCTCACCGAGATCAATTACAGAAATACCCTTAATGAATTAAAATTATTATATCTGATTGCAAAATATTGTTGTTTTTTATTTTATTTTTCTTAATAATTTTTTTCCAAATCATATAAAAACAAAATATTTTTAAAATATATAAAATAGAGATAAACAGGAATATGTTTAAAAATTATAACATAGAGAATTTTGAAATATTAAAATCAGGATTACAAAAATGAAAGAAATATTTATTTTTTTTGCTAAATAACTTTTTTCAAATCACAGAAAAATAAAAATGGAGTTATCCTTAAAATATATACTAGATTCCGGCCCGTCCTTAAGGACGTGAATTTTCTTCTTCTTTATTTTTTATTTTTTAGTTTTTTTTTGAATAATTTGTATTTATAAATTTAAAATTTTAATATATGCTAATAGTTTTACTTTCTTATAAATATTTTATATATTTTTAATATGTTTTGAGAGTAGAATGATATTGTTTAATTGATTTTTGTTTTTCTACTTTTGACTTTATATGAAAGATATATGTGTGAAAATTATAATTTGAGATGTGCTGATAGTTTTATATTAAAGTATATGATAAAACTATAAAATTTTTTATATTAGTTTTTTAACATATTTTTATAACTAATTTTATATTTTTATATAATTATAATTACAATTTTATGAAAATTAAAATATGATAATATGTCTATTAAATTTGTCTTTTATTAGTTATTTTAATATTTTTATAATCAAAACGTGTTAATTAATTTTTTAACTCATTTTTCAATTGACTACATATTTTACATATTCTAATGGAACAAATTATAAAAATCTGTAAGTGTAAAAACATTAACCCGTTTTACTCTCTCTCTCTCTCTCTCTATATATATATATATATGACTCATTTTTAATGTATAAATTTTATTGAGTTAAAAATATATCAGCATATTTTAAATTATTTTTCAAATTTAAAAATTTACATTTTATAAATTAGACACTTATTAATATAAAGTATGGTTTTTTGTATTGATTTTTTTTTTCATTTTATTGTTAACTGAAATATGTTCAAAAATATATTTTTTCATGTTGTTTTATATGTATGTTTGTCAAATTTGATTTTATGATTTGTAAAAATAATTATTGTACTAAATTATTTAATTATATTTATCATTTTACTTTTTAATTTAATATATATGTTTTTTCGTTTTTCATTAATTAGGGAAGTAAAACCTATTATTTTTAGATTATTTGGATACATATTTAATTATTTTATTGTTTGAAAATATGTTTAGTAGAGATAATGTTATTTCCATAAATTATTTATATATATTTAATGTTTATTTAAAAAATATATTCTGTGATTTTAAAAGATATGATATGATTTGATTTTGATTTAGTTTTGATTTAAATTTTATTCATAATTGAAATATATCAATTGACTAAAATACCCTTAATGAATATTTGAAAAATCACTAAAAGACAGTGGCATTACATGTAATATAACACATGACTAAATGTTTTTTCTATAATGTTTTTTGTTTTAATAGTATAGATAAAATAGAGAATTTTCTATATTAAAAAAATGATTTTGTTTTGCTTAAAAATTGCTTTTAAAATCATATAAAAAGTAAATATATTTAAATTATATGAAATAGAGAACTTTTTTTTATTAAAAACGTTATTACAAAAAAAGGAAATAATAATTTTTAAAATTTATTTTTCTGATAAAGAAATGATTTTTTTTTTCAAAACACATAAAAGTAAAAATTAATATATCCTTAAAATATATAAAATAGAGAATTTTTCTAAATTAAAAATGTGACTACAAGAATAAAGAAAAGTTTTATGTTTTAATTTCTTTGTTCTGGTAAATAAGTTTTTTTTCAAATCACATAAAAATGGAAATATCATATTTTTGTTTCAGTTTTTTTTTGCTTAATAATTGTTTTTTCCATTAATAATATTTTTTTATTTTACTATGGAGAAGATAGTGCTATTTGATTTACTTTTTGATAATTATCCAATTTTTTAATTCTATACAAACTTTTTAAAATTTTATTTTTCTTATTTACAAATTTTCAATCCTAACACACCACAATATATATATAAATAAACAACTAATTTTGGTTTAATTCGAATGGATATATGCAACACAATATATCCAGCAAAAGAAAAAAAATTGATCCAAATCTGTATACCTAAAATCCATGGTGCATAATTAAGATAACATCATATTATTATTTAAAATAATCTTCTATTTATTTTTTACATATAGATTATAAATGACTTAAAATTATAAAAATAAAAAATATAATAAATTATTAGCATGATTTAGTTATTTTGTAAATATTTCTATATGTGTATGAGCTTTCAAAATATTATCAGTTATTTTTGCTTATGCAACTATAAACTGACCAACATTTTAGTTTATTTTGTTCTAATTATCTCCAAAAAAAATTACATCACCATCATTGTGATGTTTCTGACTATGTGTGTTGCTGCAATTCCCTTCTCCATCAACCAAATAGCCAGTTTCATCCCCAATAAGCACTATCGGTAAACCATCTCTGCTGGTTTTCTTGCTTTCTTGTTTGTACGCTCTAAATATGATACAGCCCGGATACGGGGTGGTCCTATCTCGGTGGTGGTGGTGGACGAAACAACTGGCCGAAGGGCTCTCTTTGTTCAAACCGGTAGCGAATGGAGATGGAAAGGTGATGTTGATGATTGACTCTCAATCTACGAACAAGGTTGCCTGAATCTCACAAACAAACTTAAATTCGTGGCTTCTAGAGAATAGAAGTGAATCACACACTCTATCCTAAAGAACAAGAACAATTCCTCAAAGAAACACATTTTGAAAGAAAACGAAACTACTTTGATTAATTATGGATTGAAAGGGTGCCTTTACAAATGAGACAGAATGGAGCTTTATATAGAGCTCATACACGTTCCTAAAAGATCTAGAGTCAAGAAAGAAACCAGAAAGTTAAGAAAAACTAGCTGTTGGACAAGAATGAGAGAATCGGTCCAAATGGGGCAAGTGCGGCTGCCTTTGTATCTGGACGGTTTAAGGGGATATGTGAGCTTTCCTGGAACACTCTGGTTGTCATAGAAGTTGTCCAATTCGCAGAAGTCCTGGTGAGAGAGCCGTTGGTCATTAATAGCACCAAGTGTGAATGCATCCGGATATGGTAAGTATACAAACAAGAGGATCCGCCTGATCCTGTGGCTGCTGGTGCATGGTAAGATGGTAGCTGACTCTTCTGGATGGTTAGATGTGTCTCCTGAATGCTTAGATGCCTCTCCTGGTCGCCAATGTCTCGTTTGTAGCTGGTTGACTCCATGAGTTTCCAAATAAGGCGAGTGGAGAATCCTCCGGTTTAGAAGTTGAATAACTTTTAAACCGTAACGAGTTTCGGTCTGATTTCAAGTCTCACAGAATCTATGATGAATCAAGATTCCAGAACATGTCGATTCATAGCTTAGTTCCTCATAGTTCGACCGGAAATCTCTAATTAAGGCATGTATGTCCAATTCGAGCGACTTGGAGTTCACCCGGTTTGTAAACTGGATTACGCCTTCTTCTGAAATCCAATGGGCTTGATTCCAACTTTTCATTGGCCTCTGATGAGTTGGCTTGATAGACCAAGTCGGACCTTGGCCTAATTCCTTCTGGTCTGGTCCTTGGATTGCACCTATGTCTTGAGTTAAGGCCCAATGAACAACTCCTGGACCAAATCGAACCTGGGCCGATTTCCCCTGATCCAATTCTTCCAAATAGCTGGTTTGGTGATGAATATCAAGTCTGACGTGATTGGCTTGAGCTGGTTCTCCTTGGGGAAGCTTCCATGGCTCGGTTAAGACTCTGGGTGGGAGTTTGTGAACCATCTCCAAATGTGACCGTGCCAATTGGGTTCTGGCTTGATCATTCTCCTTAGAACATATTATGGGCTGATGAATCTTAATCTTACTTCATTTGGTTGGGCCGAATTTGATTTAGCCTCCCTGACCTCCTTGTGCGGCCTCGGGTCCATGTTGTGTGAGCTTCGGTTGGTGCTGGGTTTTATGGCCGCATCAAAGTATAACATCCCATATGCCCCTATCAGTGGACCTCCACCTTCTCTCTCTGGCCCATGGGTCTATCGATGTCTGACAGCCGGTGCATTATTTTATTTTTGGAGGCTCGAGATACTTACTTACTAACCATGCAATCACCACATAACCGTTCCCCGTATTTTATCCTTACTCAGACGGTACTGAGAATCACTTCCCATTAGGTCACCATCATTTGATTACGCCAGCTCAAACACGCTTAAACCTAGAGTTCTATCTGGATGTCTGACCGGAAAGGTAAGTGTACTTTGATGACATATGTAGCCAAATCAATTATCTTAAGCCTCTCCACATACACCACTATATGCCAAAAATTAGGGTATTACACTATGAGTGCTAGTTTTTTATTATTGAGATTGACTAGCTTTTTTTCTTTATTTCTCCTGGTTTTGCGATTAAGAATGCACATGAAACACCAAAAAAAAAAAAAACAAGAGCAATATGAGTAACAAAAGTAAGGAGGGTTTATTGGATCAAGGATTTGAGAGAAATTAAATATATATCAAAACCCAGGGAAATTTTTAAAAATTTGGGATTTGAGCAAATTTTATAAATTCCACTTACTAAATCTCAGATTTTAGGAGAATTGAAGAAAAAAAAAAAAACACACATCAGACATGGAAGAAGCAGATGCCCTTGGTAATGAGGCAAAACAATCGTACTAAATCGATCCACTATTTGATCAAACAAGACTTCAGATCTCCAGATTTTGAAATCCTAGAGACGATTAAACTTCACGAGAGAGAACTCTTTCGCAGAAGAAGCGATTGAAACTTAGAATAGAGGATATTTTGAAAGGATAGAGAATAGAGAGAAGAGAAAGAGAAGAGAGAGAGATGGACACAATGATGTGAAGAAGAAGAAGAAGAGAAGGAAAGAGGAGAGGAGCTAGAGATGGATAATTTGGTTCTTCCACATTTTTTTGGCATGAGGGTTTAAATGGGACAGAGAAAAAAAAATTGTTTAAAATTTCAAATACCATCTCATGAGGTGGTATTTTGTTCTACTGAATTTTAGCTATAAATCACTTCTTAAAATTTTCAGAATAATTCTTGATATATTTTATTTATGAAATCATTGTTTTCCAATAAAAGGAGATTTGAAGGAAATTGTATAAATGATTAATCCAATAAGCTTGGATTTAAAACAGTTTTTATAAATACTAGATGCAATAAGGGAGGATTTGAAACAATTCTCTCAATTCTTTCAATTCATTGATCTAATAAGTCCCCCATATGAGTTTATACTAGCAATTCATTTAATTTAGCCATTCATCTTTAATCTTTGAGTAACTCTAAACCTAAAAAATAAACTACTCAGATATGGTGATTGCAGAAAACATCATGATTAAAAGAAAATGCATAGAAGAGATTAATAAAAGATAAAGAGGTTCGAATTCTCCTTTCATAATGATCAAAGTTATCCCGAATCAAATCAAAAACAAAGATTTTTAAGTAAAATCTCTTATTTTATTAAATTATCAAAACCCCCGTATAATGAACGAAATATAAGATAATAGATAAATAAAATTATGCTAAGATTTTCTATGATTTAGAAATATAAAATAAAAAAGAAAAAAATAAGTTAATAAAAATTACTAAAAATTCAAAGTTAAGCATAGCCAGAACCGTGCCTATCATGTTAAAAAAAAAAAAAAAAAAAAAAAAGAAAAATGCCCTAGGCTCCTGTAATATTTAAATATTTTGGGGCTCCTAAATTACAAAAATCTGGGTTAGCATAGTAATTTTAGAAAAGAAGTTCTAACTTCTAATGTCCATGTCTCATGCTCCATTCTTTTTGGTTTATTTTTTTTTTTTCTTTTTTTGAGTTACATTTACAAAAAAAAAAAATTAAAAAATAAAAATAAAAAAATTAGATTTTGCAAGTTTGTTTGGTTGAGTTAGGTTTTAAAAAAAAAAAAAAAAATCTGAAGAATTTGTACTTACAAACCTCTCAATTTTTTTTTAATTTGTCTTAGGCCCCTATGAACCTAAGCACGACACTAATCGTAGTACTCCATTTCTTGCTGTCAAAGCATGGTGACGCTTCATCAGATTATTGTTTTTAGGGTCTGAAGGAAAAAGTGCCTTCGTAGCCCCAAATCTAAAAAGTGTATATATATACAAATCTATGAAAATATATGTTGGGTAAATAGAATATATCCTAATAAGATCACATAAATATGCAATTTTTAAAAAGTTAGAAGCTACATCATCAATTCATCGATTGTTAAAAGAAATTTAAAAAAAAATGATCCTAAAACAGTTTGAGTAAGAAAAATTTAACACCTATACTAGATGTTCTCTCCCTTTGAAGTGTACAAGTACAAAGGCATTGAAGTTTCGGTTCCTTCAACTTCTTCTTCTCCAATTCAACTTCACTGTCAACTGTATTTTGACATGACTCTTTGACATTAAATGGAACCTTCACCGCCTCCATTTAAGGGACACCCGAAAACTGGTACAGTGTAATGCAATCCCTCATTTAATGATATTACTATGAAAAACGTTTTATTGTTGCACCTGTCTATCTACTTCTGCAAATCTATGGTTGTAAATTTCTGATTTATTTTCTTAAGATCTCTTGTCTAGCTCTAGCAGTTGTTTTCACTAGATCTTCTCGTCTGCTTTTGAAGTTTAAAAATATAGTAATAATAATTATGTATATTATGTACTAATTGTTCTTATAGACATTTTATGTACCGTAATCAGGCATTAATTAGCACTGATCTTTTGGTTTATCGTTTATTGTATATTTGAATTCCCAAACGGGGTGTGTGTCATTCATTGCCCAGAACATTTAGTTGCTCATGAAATAGCTATTGATATCGCATTAAGAGCAGAAACTACTCCTTTCAAATTGGATAAGAGCATCTACTTCCAGTAGTTTCTCGAAAACAGATTTTCAACTAATTAATATAATAATATTTATATTATAAAAGAATTGAATTATTTAGAGCATCCACATCCATTTGATGTTCTAAAAAGGTAAAATATTGATATTTTAATACAATTTGGTTAAACAATTAAATTATATTTTTCTTTTCAAAAGTAAACTAATTTAATAGTGACATATGGTTTAAGAATTTTTTTATGAGTTTTTTTTAAGTCTTTAAAAAAGATAAATATATATATATATATATATATATATATATATATATATACAAATCGGTAAGCATATTATATAATCATTCTATAACCATATAGTTAATAGAAATTATATAGTATTATCATCTATTTCAAAATAAAATTATTAACATATCTCAAATTATGATTTCTACAAATATATTTTTCATAGAAAATAAAAATAATAAAAATAAAAACCAGCTAAAATACTGTAACATACTAAAACTATATAATACATTTTATGCAAAAAAAAATAAAACTATTAGAACACTTTAAACTTCTAAATTTATAAATATATACTATTAAAAATAGAATTAAATATCATAAAGATAAACCATTTCCTTCAGAAGGGTAAAAATCTAGTTTTAATATTATTTTAGAAAACATATATGTGGTATAAGAAGTTCTCATGTATATTTGAGAAACTATTATCCTTTTCTTTTTTTTTTCTTTTTTTTCTTTTTTATTTATTTAATTCTAAGATATCTAATAAATATCTAACTGTGGAGATGTTCTTTAACTTGCTATCTTCAATCTCTTAAACTCGTATTTGATTCCATATAGTTATATATATTGCTGAAAAAGTTATATTGTTATGGTTCAAAATATATTTAATTTAATTTATGTTGCTTAAAAACTCATATTGATATGCTTAAAAAAAATTAAGTCTTTGATGACAAAAAAAGATATTTAATATATGTAAGCATTATATTATGATGCAACTTACGAATTCTAATTTTGTTTTCACAAATTATGTAACTTATATTTATTAGACGATAGTTATCCAAAAAAATCAGGCCATTTTAGAGTTGTTAAATGTGAATTGTCGTTTTCTACAATTTTTGTATAGTAACTGTTTAATAATATCTAACATATAAAAAGACCATGTTTTTAAATTGTATTTCTTTACTTTATTTTAAATTTCACCAATTGTTGTTACATTTTCTCTAAATGCATCATATATCATATGAACTGTGCTTACATGTTCATTTAATTTCGTTGATCATTTCCCTAACTCATCCACATTATAATACGTTTAGTATTAATCAAATCAACCATTGTATCATTTTTTCTATGTAATACCATATTTTATCTCTAACAGAAATTATCTTATACACAAATACGTCAAAACAATAGATACAAAAACTATAATTTTGACATTTAGAATAAAAATAATATATATTATTCATTTTAAAAATTATATTATAATTTAACGCAAATTTCATAAATTATTAAACACATTATAAGAACGTTTTCGTAAACTTATCCATCATTAGATCATTTTTTTTTTGTTCATCCAGCACCTAAAATAATCAAAAGGATTTGAAAAAAAAAATTATTTGTTGGTATTCTCTTTTTAACAAATTTTTGGCAAAATTTAAATTTCCAACAGCTATAATATTGACTAGATTAACAATTCTACTTTTTTGATGGATTTTCAAAAAAAATTTCAAAATCGTAAGAATTTTTTTGTAAAATTGCAATGGTTACAGGTATGTTTTCGATAATCATCTCGAATTTCAACAAAAACAAATTGGTCGGAAAAAACTTATCATTTTTTAATATTTTTTGTTTCTGGAAAATTCGTCAATTTCTACTAAAAATATTCCATTAAAAAATTCGTCGGTTTTCCCTGTTTTTTATTAGCGTAAGTATCAGATATATTGTGCGAGCACGGCCAGATTAATTACATACTGTCCAAGACAACAGACGATTATTAAATAAAGGTAATAAATTGTGACCCGCTTTCACATCCAATAGCTTCTTCAAATTAATTAGCCTTTTATTGAAGGAAGTAGGAATAGAGCGTTGGATATATTTATTTATATACATCTGAGGAGTTTAAATAAGCTCTCTGGCTGCAGTAATTGAAGTGGCGAAACTATGAATGGACGTCATGCATGGGCAATGTAGGCCCATAAATGTTTCTCTTTTTTAAAAAAAAAAAAAAAGTTTCGCCTTATTGATTTACTTTTAAATAATTGTAAATCTTCAGCAGCCTATATAAAATGCCCTGGAAACAGTTTGGCCTACACAAATATAAGCATATTGTACGTACAGCTATATCTACGTGATGTTAGAATTTCCAGACAAAGGAAATATAAGCTGGTTGCTGAAGAAGCAAGAGATTGATGTTTCTTATCGCATGGAATCTGAGGAACCTTCCAGAAAAAGAAAGGGTCGAGAATTTTTACCAGATGATGAGCTAGTTAAAAGATCCGAAACATCTTCCTTTGATCAAAAGGTAAATTCAAAATATTTGAAGATTATGTGGAGTTGTTTTTTCTGTTAAACATATATGTAATGATGTAGAAGATTTTAGAAAGATCAGGAGTTCTAGTATCTATACATAGTCAAAACTCTTTGTAAAAGACTATGTTATAATCGGATCTTATATATGTTGCAGAAAAGAAGATTCAGTGAAGATTCCACAAACATGAATGATAATATCGAAGAAGGATATTGTCACCACCATATGGGCCTTGATCTTGAACTCAATTTGTCTCCATCTCTCATCGATTTAAATCATCATCACGATCATGATTTGAGTTATTACAATAAAAATTGTAAGGAAGATAAAAGGAAGAAGGAGATGACGGAGAAGGGTTCGGTGGTGTTGGGGCTAGAGACACGGAAAAGCATGGAATTGGTTGCTTCTGACATCGATGACGACGGTTGCCGCCGCAGCAGCGGCGGTCAAGGCGGTAACGGGGAGGAGGAGATGGTGGCAAGAGTGTGCATGAAGTGTCATATGTTTGTGATGTTGTGTAAAGTTTCACCGGCGTGTCCTAATTGCAAGTTCATGCATTCACCTGAAGACACCTCTCTCTCACTTCTCTTTACTCATAAGCCTACTTTGTTAGCCTAGCTATTATTTTAATTTCTTATCATAATCATATGTAGATATGATTAGTGCTTAGTATTTAATGTTTTTCATCGTACAAATACAATATTTGTTGAGATGTTGCTGAAACTTTGATAAATAGTATATATATGAATAATATGATCATTAATGTGATCCGCCTGCTCTTTGGTGTTTCTTGTTTAAAAAGTCACCATAATATAAGAAAACAAAGTTACTTGATATGATCATTTTGTAGTAAAAAGTACACTGTTTAAATTTGCTTAAATTTGCTTTGTAAATATTAAATATGAATAGTTTAAAAACCGAAATCGTCAGGACATAGTGAAAAAGGTGAATAATGTTTGAATAAAAATCTGAGAATTTGAGATAATCGAAGTGAAATAGAAAAAAAAAGAAAATGCGGTAGTAAATAGTCTCAAGTATTGATAATTAGTAAGTTTTTAGTACATGAATTATAATACAAATTAAGAGAGGAAAATATAGAAATGTATTAAGTGTGTGTAAAAAATGTTCTCCTTTCTCCTCTCTTTCCTTTCTTCGATTTCTCTTCCTATTCTTATACCCCAAAATTCATGTTTAACATCCTTTATTTATTCTACGTAATTTGACATTTAGTGGATTATACTTCAGTGGATTCAAACTTTACGAGTCAAATCACATTATTATTATTATTTTGAATAATTTATCGGCTCACATCAGTGATGACAGCTGATTTGACTGCGTCGCTTACTTTATCGAGTATGAGATTGCAACTTGACTCTGCTTCGTGTCTTCTTCACCTAGGTATTACATTCACTCCGTTTATAAGTTTCCAAAATGACTCTTTATTGGGTCTAACTTAATAGGTCAAGATTTATTCCCCAACAGCTAGCCCACCAATTATTTGTTGAAGTAAACATCTTCTTCTGAAATTTTGATGAGTTGAAACTTTTAAATGGAAACCCGGTGATTTTGGTCATTATCCGATTTCTTTCATTCTTGTGATTTTCTTTCCTTACTTAAATGGATCTTGGACAGAGATTGATCGTTTTTCTTTTATTTTTCGCCTTTAATTCTCTTATAAATTCACTACAAGAAAACCTGTAAATAGCCACAGAATATGTTTGTAGCTATGGTCAAATTTTCGTGGCTATTTGCCTAATAGTTACAGATAGTCACAAGAAAAATCTGTGGCTTTGAGCTTGTGGAAATCGCGCAATCGTGGCTATCTGTGATCTGTGTTCCATGGTATAGCCACAACTGTATTTGTGGCTAAATAACTTGATATTTTTTTTGGTGGCTTTGACAACCACTCCTAACCACAACTTTTATCGTAGCTATTTTTTGAATAGCCACAAAATTGTGTTGTAACTACTTAGCCACAATTTGCCACATCTAGCAAATGTTGCAATTTTAGCCACAACTTTAAATATAGCCGTGGTTTGTTGTTGCAAATTTTGTTACATTTAGATTCAAGTGTCTACAATAATTCATTTTGTACCATAATCCAAAATTGAAACTAAAATAAAACAATACAAAACACGATAAAATACCATAAGATCATATATATAAATATATATGTATATTGAAGACATCTTACAAAATTCATCATGTTCTTCAATTAGAAAACACATCTAATGATGTAAGGATGTTATATAATACAATTAAAACTAACTACTTAATACTTGAAACACCTAAAGTTCTTCAAACCTATGAGGAAGAGTTCTGGTTTACTGAGTTTGGGTTAAGGTCATGGCTTGCTTCAGAACTGGGACTTCCAGCAGATGCAACACTTTCACGTGGAATGGGCTGGTATGTAACCGAGTCTACTCCATTCATCCTTAAGGGCACCTACATGCTTCTTTTCAACCCAGCTATGTTGTTCTCCACATTGGTCACTCTCGTATAATTGATACTCACTTTTTAGAGCTGATACATTGGATTAAGTGTTTTGATTCTACTGCAAGTGCACAACTTATAATTATGTTACAGAAAAGTTCGAATTCCAGAGGACCAGTGTTACACTATGAATCTATGAAGATTGAAAGGAAGCCAAGACAAAATATGAGTTTTTTTTATTGGTGGTTGTATGAAACAAAAATAGATAAATGACGATGTAAAAATCAAATAAGCAAAGCGTTAGGTCAAGGACAAATTCGCAGGAATTCAGAGATCGTGAACCAGAGAATCGAACAGGGAAATAATTAAGCGCGTTCTAGAACTCAAAACACTGATTTATAACCAACCTACTGTCGTAGTATTAATTACTATGTTTAACAACCTAAGATTCTAAACTGTCGTTTGAATTCAGGAAACTAAACATGCATTAAAACCAGGTTTGATATGTTCACAAAACGCCTTAACATCAGCTTTCGTTGGCTAAGGACGTTTTGCTCATCTATGTTCTTTCATGCATTTAAAAAAACACTTTTGGTGCATTAAACAACCTAATATCAGAAACTAGGTAGCTAATCAAGTTTCAGCATTAAGATCAACAATAGATGAAGAACTAGAAGATAGATCCATATTCTAACATATATGGTTCAACAATTCATGAATTCCCTTGAAACCATAACCTAACTAGAGAACTACTCAGACATGGAAAAGCAAAACACAGCAAGAGATGAAGAGAAATCCAAGAATGAAAAAGAAAATAAATAAAAGGGGTTCAGAATTCTTCTCAAGTGTTGCATAGATTCTTCTCCCAAATCCAACAAGCAAAAACTCTAAAAACTCTATGGAAAGTGTCTAGAACTCAAAGCTCTCTCAAAGTGTTCAATGAAAATGATAGAAAAGAAGATTCATCTCTTCTGGCGACGGTTCCCCCTTTTTCTCTCTTATGTCGCGTTCCAAAACTAGGTAAGTGGAGTTTCTATATTTGTTTCGACGGATGGAGCGGTTGCTCCGAAACGGAGCAGGTGCTCCGTAATGCTCTTTTCCTTCATTATGACTCTTTTTTTCTCCACTTTGACTTCCTTTTTCTCCAGAGGCTCCAATTTCCCAAATATTCGTTTATACCTCCTTAGTTACCTGAAATGACTCGATAAGGACTAAAAAGACTCTATAAAAACTAGAAAACGAAGGTTATAATGAGATAAAATCGCCTCATATCAAGAGCTATCTGATCAATGCCCAGACGACTATAAACTGTTATAGTATAGTGTTGTGGGTTATCAATTCATTAGGGAAGGGGTGATACAATCCGATTATTACTAACTACCTTAAGTCAAACTGAAAATGAAAGGGGATGAGAAATCAACTTTAAACTTCTAAAGGAAGAGCCTTGTGTCACTCAGAACTCACTGATGAGCTCAATAAAGAGAATCCTTGCTATGAACAAGTAAGGATTTGGTTTGAGATGAGATGAACAGCCAAAATAGTACTTGGATTAAAAATAACGATTAAACTAAGAAAGGAATAAACGTGTGATTAAAGGAAGGGTCGTTAATGGTTTTTCTTTGGAGATTTGAGTGTCATTGAATACTATTACCAACTCAGAATGAGTAACCTCAACAAGTAGCGACTTGGAGCTGGATTCCTTGGTAAGTGGTTTTCTAATAAGGTTATCCCATGGTGTGTGGGTAAAACCCCTTTGATCCCTGATCATCTAAGATGAGTTTTTAGGCTTCGCTTAAACTCAAAGAATGGTTCTCTCTAAGAGAAGCCTAAAAACTCATCTTAGATGATCAGGCTACCACGAACACTGAGAGAGGTAAGAGAAGAAGAATCCTTGGTTTAAGCTCAAGACGGAGTGGAATACCGATCAAAACACCTCCTTTCTCCTCAAACCATCAAGAACACCCAATGGAACTACTCGCTATCCATCAAGAGAATCTCAAAATCCACAATGATGAGAGATTACTTCATGGTTTACAAATGCAGAAATTAAAGAACAGAAATTAAATAAACTTAGAAGAGACTTAAATTAAACGATCGAGTTCAAATAAACATAAAGAAACTTAAAAGGGTTAAGCTTCCAGCAGCTTTAATGGCGAAAATATTTTCGACAGAAAATGGAACAAAACAAAACAAGAGAATAAAGAAGATGATTGAAAAATGGCTGCTTTGGTCAAGGGTGAGGTGGCCTTTAATAGGCGCAGTAAAAACCTCGTTTGGACCACTTTTATTTTTCGTGTGATGAGCTGGGTTTGTCGTGTAGTGCAAGGCTCAGTACAGATGAGGACGAATATGCAGATTGCTTATCGCACCGGGGTGGAGCATTGGGTGTGGCATTGCTCAAAGTGAAAACCTCGGGATATTCTGCATCGGGTTGATCCTGTTGTGATCGGTCGATGTGCAAACTTGAGGCACACTGCATCAGGGTCTTCCTATTGTGTATTGCCCGATGTGAAAAATCATGGAATTCTGCACCGGGCTGATCCTGTTGTGCATCCCGTCGCTTCCAGAGTGAATGATATGCGGCGATTTTACCTCATTCTAACCTTCGTTTTGCAGCTTTTATCGAGTCTTTTTAGTCTTTATCGAGTCGTTTCAGGTTACTAAGGAGGTATAAACGAAGATATGAGGAACTGGAGTCTCTGGAGAAAAAAGGTGTAACACCCGTCTCATCTTCACTCGAGAACGGCGTGCCACGAAACTCAACTTATGTCTCAAATACTCCAATTAATAAAATCTCAACTTTTTTTTTAGAAATCATTAAATAAATCTCATAAATCCAATAAATCGAATAAAATCTTAAAAATAATGTTTAAAATAAAATACTGAAAACTGTAAAATCCCAAAAATAGCACCCGATCGTCATAGTGTAAATCTACTCGTCGGTCTCACCTGAAAAGGGAAGAAAGAGGGGTGAGTAACAGGGGAGTTACTCAGTGAGGTATGGGATGCTAATCACAGAAAACGCAATCTGGTCATAGCACTCCAAACACGGAAAACAGACTAAACATGCACAAACACGGTACCTAAAGTACCCAAAGAACAGTCAATGTCCTACTACCGGATCCAGTGACCGGCGGCACCCTCCTCCCAGAAGGACAAATTATGGGATAATGCCCAATCACACCACCCGTAGACGATTATCGACCTCTGAAGGTACTGGACAACAGGTCGACTAAGCTGCCAGCACCATCTCCTCATACAACACGCGACGCAAGTATAGAAGTCCGTCTCTATACCCCCGCAATCCCTAACGACTCACATAGTCGCCTAATCCTAGCTCTAGCAAGTTTAAAAGACTCAATTAACAATTTAATGCACAATCAATGGGTTGAATCATCTATATTCCTAGGTCCAATTTACAAGCAAAACTACCTAGACTCGATCAAGAAAACGGAACACATTTAGTACTAAATTCCATATACGGCGTTCTAGACGAAAATGCGGAATTCTGCGGAAAGCCCTCACCTTAGCCTTAACCACGAAGAACAATAGGAATCCCTATGCTCTAAAACTCCAGATCGGTTTTCCTTCACCAGAAAGCTAGATCTACGACTCTAGAAGCTCCCTGAAAAGATTCAGATCAAACAGACCACGTTTGCCTAAACAAAACACACATCTCAACAGACTGGTCTCAGATCAGCACAACACAGACACGATTTGGAAACGAGGATACAACTTTCTACTCATACCTCCTACCGGACCGAACTCGGCCTTTATGGAAAGAAGATATTCGGGGCTTTCTAACAATAGGTTGATCGTTCCGTGGATCCACACGGTTCTCCGGGAAATCGCCTCGCAAGGTGGCGGCGGAATGATGACACGAATCCGCAACTGCGCCAGACATGCTCAAAGAAACAACCATAACTTTCAGTATACAGATCCGAATGATGAACCGCTTGCGGAAGTAGATCAATAAACGAGTCAAGAGTATACCTACCAAGTTTCAGGTCGATTGGATTAGATTTGCTAGTTCGATTCTCCCTTCTCCCAGAACTATCCGAATCTGCCCTACAGGACTTTCTAGATGGCTCCGGTGGCTTTCCCTTCAAGGTTGCTAATCGACGGCTAGATTTCGCCAGAGTTTTGGTGTGGTTAGGCGTTACAGGGAAAATAAAGGATGAAGGGGGCTATTTATAGGGAAAGGAGCTTAGGGTTTTATTTAGACAAGTTGGGCCTTAATGGGTCTCAGGGTTAGGGTCGTTACAATTCTTCCCCACTTGACGGGAATTCGTCCCTAATTCCAAGATCCAAGAACTTCGAAAAACAAGACCCCAAAGCCCAGACGGAACAGAGAAAACATTGAAAGAATTGATGGAAGCTCTTAGAAGAGGTACGACAACGAGAAAGATTCGAATGAGGAAAGATATATCTAGAATTTTAAGCAAAAGAAGAAAAGAACTTCGATAGCTACGAAAGAAATAGGAGCACGAAAATTAGGAATAACTATGGAACAAGAAAAGATAAACTGGATAACTTCGGCTAAAACTGAGACTAACGATTAATAGATCAATACGAGACAGAATGAGTGCTAATATTTTTCTTTTTAAAATTCCCCAGTCCCAGAAAAATTTGAAAACCATTGAAAACCGAATTTAAAACATTTTCTTTTTCAACTTCCGCCTCCCGGGTCAGAACCGGGACGGCAAACCTGGCTCTGATACCAAAATGTAACACCCGTCTCATCCTCACTCGAGAACGGCGTGCCACGAAACTCAACTTATGTCTCAAATACTCCAATTAATAAAATCTCAACTTTTTTTTTTAGAAATCATTAAATAAATCTCATAAATCCAATAAATCGAATAAAATCTTAAAATAATGTTTAAAATAAAATACTGAAAACTGTAAAATCCCAAAAATAGCACCCGATTGTCATAGTGTAAATCTACTCGTCGGTCTCACTTGAAAAGGGAAGAAAGAGGGGTGAGTAACAGGGGAGTTACTCAGTGAGGTATGGGATGCTAATCACAGAAAACACAATCTGGTCATAGCACTCCAAACACGGAAAACATACCAAACATGCACAAACACGGTACCTAAAGTACCCAAAGAACAGTCAATGTCCTACTACCGGATCCAGTGACCGGCGGCACCCTCCTCCCAAAAGGACAAATTATGGGATAGTGCCCAATCACACCACCCGTAGACGATTATCGACCTCTGAAGGTACTGGACAACAGGTCGACTAAGCTGCCAGCACCATCTCCTCATACAACACGCGACGCAAGTATAGAAGTCCGTCTCTATACCCCCGCAATCCCTAACGACTCACATAGTCGCCTAATCCTAGCTCTAGCAAGTTTAAAAGACTCAATTAACAATTTAATGCACAATCAATGGGTTGAATCATCTATATTCCTAGGTCCAATTTACAAGCAAAACTACCTAGACTCGATCAAGAAAACGGAACACATTTAGTACTAAATTCCATATACGGCGTTCTAGACGAAAATGCGGAATTCTGCGGAAAGCCCTCACCTTAGCCTTAACCACGAAGAACAATAGGAATCCCTATGCTCTAAAGCTCCAGATCGGTTTTCCTTCACCAGAAAGCTAGATCTACGACTCCAGAAGCTCCCTGAAAAGATTCAGGTCAAACAGACCACGTTTGCCTAAACAAAACACACATCTCAACAGACTGGTCTCGG
This sequence comes from Iljinskaea planisiliqua, assembly GCA_900108845.1. Taxonomy (NCBI): domain Eukaryota; kingdom Viridiplantae; phylum Streptophyta; class Magnoliopsida; order Brassicales; family Brassicaceae; genus Iljinskaea; species Iljinskaea planisiliqua. The sequence goes on along the minus strand of FNXX01000029.1, from coordinate 120,941 downwards.
ATCAGCACAACACAGACACGATTTGGAAACGAGGATACAACTTTCTACTCATACCTCCCACCGGACCGAACTCGGCCTTTATGGAAAGAAGATATTCGGGGCTTTCTAACAATAGGTTGATCGTTCCGTGGATCCACACGGTTCTCCGGCAAATCGCCTCGCAAGGTGGCGGCGGAATGATGACACGAATCCACAACTGCGCCAAACATGCTCAAAGAAACAACCATAACTTTCAGTATACAGATCCGAATGATGAACCGCTTGCGGAAGTAGATCAATAAACGAGTCAAGAGTATACCTACCAAGTTTCAGGTCGATTGGATTAGATTTGCTAGTTCGATTCTCCCTTCTCCCAGGACTATCCGAATCTGCCCTACAGGACTTTCTAGATGGCTCCGGTGGCTTTCCCTTCAAGGTTGCTAATCGACGCCTAGATTTCGCCAGAGTTTTGGTGTGGTTAGGCTTTACAGGGAAAATAAAGGATGAAGGGGGCTATTTATAGGCAAAGGAGCTTAGGGTTTTATTTAGACAAGTTGGGCCTTAATGGGTCTCAGGGTTAGGGTCGTTACAAAAGGAGTTGAAATGAAGGAAAAGAATCCGAGTTTGAAGAATATCACCCGATGGAGCACCTGCTCCCCTTCGGAGCACATACTCCACTTTGGAGCACATGCTCCATCCATCCGAAACAGATATGAAAACTTCACTTACCTAGTTTTGGGACGCGAGGAAGGAAGAAAAAGAGAGAGCCGTCACCATCTACATCATCTTATCTTTTCATCTTCGATTTATATCATCTTGTACATATACTTTTGAGAGCTTCTGGTAACCTAGACCTTTTTGATAAGAGGCTTTCAGAGTTTCTACTTGTAGGATTTGGAGAAAGAATCTCTGCCACACTTGAGAAGAATTCTGAACCTTTGTCATTTCTATTTTATATATCATGGATTCTCTTTCACTTGTTGTTGTGTTCTCTGCTTTCATGTCTGAGTAGATCCTCTAGTTATATCAAGGATTTCAATGGTATTCATGAGTTGATGGGTTGAACACAAATAGGGGTTTGAATAGATTGTCTTCACCATTTGTTAGTCTTAATGCCTGGATTGAACTGATCACTTAATTCATGATTTTAGGTTAATCTATTCATCAAAAGTGTAATATGTTGCTAGAATAGACTTTGGTGAGCAATTTGTCCTTAGCCAACGACAGCTGATGTTAAGGCAAATTGTGAGCATATCGAACCTGTGCAATAATGCTTCTCTGCAATTTTAGGACCAAACAACAGTTTAGGATTCTAGGTTTTTAGATAAAGTTGTTGATGCCACGACAATGAATTGATATTATCTCTATGTTTGAGCTCAAGACTTGCACCTAAATGTGTCCTGAATAGTTGTCCGACCCTTTGCTCTAAATTTCCTGTGAAAGTTCCTTGGTATAACGTTTGTTTTATTTGAGTTTAAATCATTGTTTAATTATGTTACTTGTTTCTGAAACAACAAAACCAACTTGCTTGTTTAGCTTCATTCTATATACACAATGAATACAACAATCTCTTTTCATTTCCCTTGTCTATTTTCTCTTTTCATTTCCCTTTTCTTTTTCCATGAGAGTAGCACACACAGAAAAATGTTTGAAATGTTCTGTTCTTCAGTGATGGAAGACAAAAACATATGCAGTTGTATCCTGGGATTTTGGAACGCCATGCAACCGTCACACTACGAGGAGTTTACAGAATTAAGGAAAGAGCGGCTCGCATCTGAAAATCCGTCTTCCCAAATTCTTGTATTGGTATTTAATGTATTTTATATCGATCTATTTATGCAAAATACTTTACAATTATTCAGTTAGCCCTATTGTAGAATTTGTGTTCCTACATTTTTGTCTTTTATGGAAACTCTAATCAATAATACTACAAAGTTATGATCATCCACGGTTTTCTTCTATGATTTTGAAGGTTTTAAACTGATAAAAAAAATTATAATTGGAAGATTTAATAAGTTAGATGGTTTGGCTATGATATCTATAGAAAAATAGTTGATTTGAAAATTTGATAGAAATTGTTTTATAAAAAATCAAGAAAAAGCTATGTAATAGTTTTTGTTTTAACAGAATTCCTCTATGATCATTAGTTTTTTTTTTTTAATTATTACATATAAATAAGATGTTTTAAAAATTCTATAAGAATAGTTAATTAATTATATTTTTATATAGATAAGATGGACAAATCTTTCAACCTTTTATATACCTTTTTAATTCATAAATTTTAATATAATATATATTTTTAACATTATATTTTTTTTCGTTTTAATTCTTTGCAATTTAAAATTACTAAATTATAATATTTTTCTATCATAATATTTTTTTTTTTGAATTCGCCTCAAGTCATTGGAATCCTAAGCAGGGCACTAGGTATATCGGGTCTGATTGGTGAACAAAAGTGGAACGGTTATATTAGCTGTTAGCGGAAGCTGTAAGCTGTTAGGAAATAGTGCAAAACTGTTAGCGAAAACGATTAATGTTATATTAAAGCTGTTGCAACCGCTTTATATTTGTGTAACAGTTTTGTCCAACCGTTTTGGTGATTGGTAGCTATAATATAAATTTTTTTTATCGCTTTTGTGTGTGCTATCATCAGACCCATCAAGTTACACAGAAAAAAAAATAACAGAGATTAATTCTATTATATTTGGATTCTAGTTTTCTTCTTCTAGCAAACAAATTTTATGTAAAAAAAACTAATAAATATGCAACTTAATACATTTTTTTTTTCCAAAACATAATATTTTTTCCAATTTTTAATAGATCTTTATCTATAAAAAAAAAGAATATATTTATTACTTTTGTTTGTTAACAAACCAGAAAATATTTGTTATATTGCATTTAATTTGGATTATACATTACTTTCTCGTTTAATCAAAATTTTTATATAAAAAATCAATAAATACTGCATACAAAATCAATCCACTGGGTAATAATCATTAATCACCTTCGGCTACATTAGTGGAAATACTATTTTCGGTTCTTCATCATATACGTCACAAATACTTTTTATTACTGATTGCATATTTAAAAAATTCGAGTGACCCAAATTCGTTAAATCCTACGATAAATATTTTAGAAGAGACACATATATTTGCAATCTAAGAGTAGCTGAGGACAACAATACTTTCCTACCAATTCAATACTCTCACGTACAAATAATTTATCATACCATTTTAAAATTAAAAAAGTAATCAAAATATTATAATGTTTAAAAATATAACAACAAAAAAATAAGAAAATATTTAATACTTGGTATTCTGTTTGACGAATAACAATTTTTGAAACATTTCTATTTTGGTTAAAGTTTTTTTTCCAATATACAAAAATCAGAATAGGCCAAAAATTTAAAAATATATTGAAAATCAAATCTATTATATATTAGTTAAATAAATCTCTCTAATTGAGTGACACATGGATGGTTTAAAAGTTGACATACGTCTAAACTGAATTAATTATAGTATTTTAAAACATCTATTATAATAAATATAAGTAAATAAATATATATTATATACGAAGCATATCAAAATAAATATTTATTATTGTTGTTAGAAGAAAAAAATAGAAACTTATAAAAGTTACAATAATCACAGATAGATGATACGCTAATTATTGGATTTTTAATAGTTAAGTAAGGAAACATATTGTTGTATTTTATCTTTGCTGCATTCAGTACAAACTGATATGAAAACAATTTGTCATTAAAGCCCATCTGTAACATCCCGATTTCTAGTATATGTGGAGAGGTTAAAAAATTGATTTGGCTATCTATGTCACCAAAGTGCACTTACATTTTCGGTTGCACATCTGGAGAGAACTCCAGGGTTAAACGTGCTTGAGCTGGAGTAGTCAAAGGATGAGTGACCTACCGGAAAGTCATTTGCGGTACGTGTGAGTGAGGCCAAAACACGGGGAACGGTCATGTGGTGATTGCAGGGTCAGTATATCATGAATTTCAAACCTTCGGTTAACGTTCCGACCATCGGACATGAGTGGACCGGCCCATGGGCCTAGTGAGAGGACATGGGGGCCCATTGGTAGGGGCGGTTGGGGCATTATATGTGATATCAGAGTTGGTTAGCCGTCCCAGTTCTGACCTGGAGGCCCACTGGTAATGGCGGTTGCACATACGGAGAGAACTCTAGGGTTAAGCGTGTTTGAGCTGGAGTAAGAAAAGGATGGGTGATCTACCGGGAAGTCATTTGCGGTACCGTGTGAGTGAGGCGAAAACACAGGGAACGGTCATGTGGTGATTGCATGATCAGTATATCATGACTTTCAAACATCCCGGTTAACGTTTCGACCGTCAGATAGGGGTGGGCCGACCCATGGACCTAGTGAGAAGACATGGGAGCCCACTGGTAAGGGCAGTTGGGGCGTTACCATCAATACATATAAAAATATAAAAATGCAATGTTTGAATCACATGTCATAAGGTAGACGATAAATTTGTCATAATTGTAACTAGTCGTACCTCTAGTTAAATAAATTTATTTATCAAATATGGTTCGAATATTGTTAACAATGAGATGTGACAAAAATACGGACAAAATTAACAAAAATCAATTCGCGATTGTGAGTTTTAGGCCCGAAGTCATATGGCACCTAAAGCGCACCGAAAAATGATACCTTTTAAACATATTATTTCTCTATGTTTCTACAATCATCTATATACACATTCTCATAAAAATGATTAGCTCTTTTATAGTTTTTTTTTTGTTTCCATATTCTCAAGTACTTCTTTGATCTTGTTTATTTCATTTACATCATCTCTAACAAATTCTTATACATTTTTCGCATCTTCATCTTGTTCTCATCATCTTTTTTCAATGAAAAAGTCTTCATCTTACTCTAATAGTTTTATTAGTCTCAAAAGTTTCAGTTTTTCTATTTGGAAATACAATTCATCTTGTTTGTTATTTCTCTTCTCTAATTCCATGAAATATTTTATACCAATACATAAAAATTAAAACACAAGAAATTAATACATTCCTAATGAAAAAAAAGTTAATAAGGGGAATACATAAAAAACAAAGCCAACATTAATAATTCACATTAAATTAATTTTAGCTTATGAAATATTACCGAAAGAGCATTAAAGGAGCATTAAAAACGAAATTTATGATAAAATTTCATAGTTGTTCAGGAATTTCTAAGAAGATACATCAAAAAAATTTAAGAGAAAAAGTAGGAGAAATAGACAAATTATAATGCAGATATGACAATGAACAAAATCTAGCAATGATTCCGGTGAAAATTGGCAAAAAAGAATAGAACAAGAAGAAGATATGTAGTTAATGACTATTTACAGATAAAGGAAATTGGGTTTTCTTAATTGAATTGTTTATGTTATTATTTGATATATTAAATATGGAAACATAATCTGTCAATAAAAAGAAAATAAAATCAACCAAATGATTTAATTATTGAGAAAAAAGGATATGAGATTTAAACCTTCCACATGTAAGCAATATGTGCAGGAACCCAAACCACTACACTAAAAAATTAAACAAAGAAATTGTGCCCCTAATATATATATTCTTTGGTGCCTAAAACTCTAACTTTATGGGTTTTAGCCTGAGGTCAGCCCAAGAAAACATATGTTATATGATAATAATATAGCTTTTATTTCAAGATAATTTTAATACGACAATGTTTTCTCATAATCAAAAGCGAACATTAAAGATCATTCATGAATTTTAATTTGTTAAATTAAAGCAGGTTCACAACAACAATATCCCAAAACACAATCTCCATCCTTGTAATGGGATGACCTACAGTCCACACTGCATTCATACGGTCCATATGACTTCGTACATTTGTTAAAACATTGTGTTTTCATCTCTGCACATGAACAAAAACACACACATCATCTATCTATACTGTAATAACATTTTTTTTAAAAAAATATAAAAGCTAATTAACAGCAAGAACAGTTAAAAGTATGTGTATTTACCTGATTTTACGCCTAAAGCGTTTTGGGTATACATCGAAACAACTATTATAGCTATAAGAAAAAACGTCGCTATGCTTTTTTTGAAATCCATTTTCCTTGTTTTGGGTATTCAGAGAACTTGAATAAGCCTTATTTATAGACTCTAAAACTTGTGTGCGATTCTTTTTTCTATTCTATTGCCATAGAAACTTATTTAATATTTTTCAACAATATTATATTTTGAATAATCCATAAGTATTAAATTAAATATTTTGGAGGAACATTTATTATATTACTTCCAAAACAATCTCAATGTAGTTGACCAAATAAAAGTCTCTTAGTCTATACTAATAAAAATCCCTAGTTGAAGCTCCTAGCAATCCTTAAAACTCTCTACTAAAGCCATGTCAGCTAACTCTCTACAACTCCCTTCTAGTCGCTCATTTTTAGACTGTCCATGTTTTTTCTTTTTGTCAACTTTTTCATTTTATCAATGAAAAGCCCGAAGGGCAATACAAATGTTGATCAAAGCCCATCTCTCACCTTCACAATTCTGATTTAATAAAGCCCAGCTTAACCAAATCAATCAAAATGATAAGGTTAAGAAAAAAGAGTGCCACATATACTTACACATGTCTGTATGTGAGATGAAGAGACGGTAGGAATCGGTGCCAGAACGATCCTCCATAGTTTCGATGACCATGCTAACACAGATCAACATTAAAAGCTTCTTCCACAGTAATCACCGGCTTCTAACCTCTGAAGATACGACGCTACCACCTTGAATTGAATCAGAAACTCTCAAAAACCAACCTTTAAAGAGAAGCTTCACCTTGAGGCTAAAAAGCCATGTCGACAAACGACAAAATGGTGGAGAAATTACTCCCTTATAAAGAAAGGATTGAGCTCGGTAAAGAAACGTCGAGTCTCAGAAGCAGACATCCGTAAATAAACAATTAGAACCTGTGGATAAAAAGCGAAAACCTACATCTGAATTTAGTTGAGGAGAAGCCAAACTAAACCAGAAATTTATTATCCAAATCGAAAGGAGAGAAGGAAAACATTTCGATTGAAAAAAAAAACGAGAAATATATTACAAGAAGACGGACTTAACCGAAAAAATCCGATCAATATCGGAATCG